>PVKA01024733.1:0-33856 GCA_004027165.1 Ctenomys sociabilis | reverse complement strand
TCAGGTGAGCTCCAAATTTTCTGAGCAAGGAGATTGTGGAGCCACAGAGGAAAGAGATTGAAGTTCTATAGTGTGCCTGGGGAGAGTCACATGAAGAGAAAACTTTCTCTCAGGCTCTCACAGAGAGCAATCTGGTCAAGCATTGGCCGTGACTCATCCACATGGATGACACAGACAAAGGAACTACAGAATAACGTACAGGACTACAAGATAAACCCTGAGAACTCTTCAATGACCACATAGGAAATATAAAGTTCATGTGTTGGTATATAAGTTTTGATCTACCTAGGTCTTAACCATCCAGCAGAAAAGTATAAAGGTATAAAAATGAAGTATACATTGTGAGCCCATAATATTAAGCTGAGCTGTAAATGGATATGGTCGACAATTTCTTTGAATAACTCCCTCTGGTTGCAGAATGCTGGACTTTGTTGGATTGTGGTGTCAAGTTCAAGCACCTAAGGTAGTTGAATGTCAATGGAGTGCCCACTTTTGACAGGTGTAGGCAAAGTAAGGGTTGTAGAAAGAAAAAATCAGGGTGTGTGTGTATAGACAGTACAGTTGGGATAGATAACGCTGTGCTTCTACATAATTCTATGAGAGGCAAGATCTGCACTAATGGTGGTTGGACAGGATCTTATGTCGGCTTTTAGTGCTATGGTCATCCACTAGGTAAATAATTATTGAATCTTTGATATAATTCAGCTGTAAAAAACCTGTAATTATAATTTCTTGTATGCACCTTGTACAATACCAAAACGTTCTGAAAACAGTTTGCAATGTACTAATTCATCGACTCTGTATGGTTAAGGTGTCTTGAAACTGTCTGATTGACATATGTATTTTAATAAAATAAAAATAAATGGAAAAAAAAGAAAAATAAAATAAAATAAAATAGCATATATTAGCATAGCCCAAGATATGACTCATCATGGACTCAAATAGATAGTCGACAAGTAAACACAGAAATCTATATTAAGCTCATATTTTGTTAAAAGGGCAATCATTCAGTTATTTGAGATTTTAATATTCTTATTAACCTATGCTAATATTAAAGAATGGTGTGCTTTGATTTGGAAAGTTGCTACATGAATTTAACATATCTTCATCGCTTTTAATCTTATTATGGGCCTTTATCTGCTTAAAACGTCATGATATACCTAAAAATACTACCTCTTCAGAGGAAGACATACACATGGCCAAAAGTTACATAACAAAGGGTCCCAAACCATTCCTTATCAGGGAAATGCAAAACTTCTATTGAGATGGTGACTCATTACCAATAGCATAGTGCAGTGGTTGGTAGTTGTGTCAACTTGAGAAATAAAAAGCTTAACTAAATTGGTGCAGCAGTTCCATGCCCTAGGTTAAGCAAGACTCTCCCTAGTAGGTGTAGGCCCCTTCCTAGGGTGTGGAGGGTCTGCTCTAGGGTGATGCAGCACAAAAACCATATAAAAGAGAACTGAGGAAGGATGGAGCATGCCCCAACCTCCACGGAGCTCCAGTCTTCTCAGCTAGCATGGAAGGGAGGAAGTGTGGTTTGCTTGAGGCCAGAGCTGCTTCTCCATCCTTCACTCTTTGCTGTTTTCTGACAGCATGAACTGCTGCTGCCTTCTGCCATGTGTCAGTCTTCCTTAGAGCCAGCAAAGTATGGGCTGAAACCTCCACTAACTGTGAGCTAAAGAAACATTACCTTCCTTAATTCTGGGTGTTGGGTGTTTTGTCCCAGCAATGAAAGAAAGGATACTGAGACAAATAAGCATTACCACAGTAACAAAAATATCAAGTGCTGGCTTAGAGAAAGGCCAATTTGTCTACACCCTTTCTAGGACTGCAAATTAATATAGTCATTACAAAGAAGAGCATGCATGTTTCTCAAAACATTAAAACTATCACAATATATGACTCAACAACCATTCTATAGGGTGTACATTCAAAAGAAAAATTAGTCAGTCCAAGAGAAATCTGCATTCCCACATTTGTTACAGTAGTATTCACAATAACCATTGAATAGAAACAACCTGTCATCCACTATTTGAAGAAATGAGGAAGAAAATGTGACACACATATGTAATGAAATACTATTTCATTAAAAATGATTAACTAATTGCATTTGTCAAAATATGGATGGAACTAGAGGTTTTTTTGTTTACTATAGTAAGCCAGGCACAGAAAGATAAGAGTCAAAATATTTCACTCAAATATGGAATTTAAGAACGTGATCTCATGGGAAGTTGAGAGTAGAATGCTGGGAAGAGAAAGTAGAAAAAAAATGTGAATGATCAATCAACTAGGCTTAGTTATAGTTACATAAGAGAATGTTGTATTGCTGTGCTATTGCACAACAGGATAACTACAGAAGAAAATTTATTGTATATATTTAGGTGAAAGATTTTCAGGATTTTTATCATTAAAACACAAATATTTGAAGAAAGAAATTCTGACCACGATACAATGTACAGATGTGTCAAGCTATTACATGGTGCTGCACAAATATGTGTAATTTTCATTCATCAGTTTCGAACTTTGAAATTTTGAAAAGCTCAATATTTATGTAGTGCTGGGGAAAGAGATCATCAATTTAGGAGCCTCCCATTCAAGCTCAAGGTCCCGAGTCTCATCCCTGAAAAAAAATTTGGTTCATTTTTCTAACCAAAAAAGTAAAAGTTTATGTAGCTAAATATGAGACAAAAATCTACAAAGACAAGAATTCTCAAACTAAACATGTAAATATGTATTACCAAAATATCCTAAAGCTGTCATTTCTAACAAATCTTGTGGCACACCGCAAAACCAATAGACACCGAAACCAAAGGGACATTTTGGAGCACTTTATTAGCTGAGCTCAGTGGCAACACTGTCCTCAGAAAAATGACAAGCATGCGTGTTGAGCCTAAGTGAGGGTTTTCCCTTTTTTAAAGGGAAAAACCACAAGAGTAAGGGAAGGAGAGAGGATTTTACAAAGCTTATTTTGAGAGAGTCATGACCGAGGGTTAACTCTTTGTTTCTGTAGAAAAGGTCACATTTTAGCAAACCCTACAAGAATATGCCCTTATTTGGCTTAGGTGTTTAAGTTCTGGTAGTCTGAGGACATCTGATGACAGTTTAACCCATTTCTAGGAGTTCTGTTTGTTCCCTTAATAGGAAGGGTAGTTTAACTCATTTTGAGGAATGTTGAGGAACATTTCTTTATCTTCTCTAAAAATGCTGAGGAACATTTTGCAGTAAGGCATGGGTGGGAGTTTACAGGGAGATTAGAGCTTTACAAAATGAAGGTTATAGAACTTGTTACAAAATTCCAGCTTGTAACAATCTAACTTAACTGAAGTTATTATGAGCAAATTCACTGAGCCATAGAATGGCTTGTTGGTGAGCTCCCCTCTTATCTGATTTGGATTGCTCCACAATCAGTCTTATCAATTCAGCTGTGTTCAGTGTGTAAATATGGCTGGAGGAAGATCAGCCTTAGAGGAGTCAATCTAAAATCTTCCTAAAAAATAAACATAGGATGGGGCAAATAATTGTAATGATAAAAAAAACATTGAATATGACAGTTAACATGTGAGATACAATAGATTTTCTATTTTTATTTTTTTAGGTTTTGTATTTTAAGGAAGGATCTACAAGGTGTTCAGGGTCTCAGCTAGATCAGACTTGTAGTGATCCTCCCATTTACAGCCTCCCAAGAACTGGGATTACAGGCAGGAGCCACCACACCCAGTGTCAATTGCTACATCTCAGTGAGCCCTGGGTTAGAGGCTAGCAAGGCAGGCCCAGGGAGCTAACACAATAGACCTTGTAACTCTGGAAAGTCTCTCCTCTCCCTCTCAGTTATATATATATGCATAATATATTTTGTTTTTATTTATTTTGTTACCAGAAATGGAACTCAGGGCCTTATGTGCCACAGGCAGGTGCTTGTGCTGAGCAGTTATGTCACTGACCCATGCACTTTTACAAATGAATGTGAAAATTTGCAAGAAGCAATTTCTCAAGACAATATCCACCTTCCTGAATAATCTTTCAGCTCTTCTCTTTACAAGTTGATAGTAGAAACAAAAGATGTGAATCATGATTTATACGAAAAATTTCTCTGGAAATATCCCCTACTAATAGGACTAATTTGCTCCACTATTCTTTGAGAGAGTAATGGAAAACATAAGCCCACACCAAGTTTGCTGTGGAAAATCCCACTGGATCTCAAAGCAGTAATCTTTCTAGTCAAAAGATAATAGTTTTAAAGGTTGAGTTGGATGCCTGTGCTTTTCTTAACTAGACACCTGAGAATTAAACGCCAACTGTCAAGACATCTCCTGGCTGGCATAATAGTAAACTTGATCCATTTTCCCACAAAGGTGATGTTCTGCTAGCAGGAAGCCAAAGCCTATTAATTAAATGCTCCAATACTTTGTTTAAATTCTTAGATTTCTTCACCTTCCATGAAAGAGATGTACAGAGCAAAGTGTTTCAAAGATTGTGTATGTGTGTGTATTTTTTTTAAGAATAGAGACAGTTTTAATAAGTAAAACAAAAAACAAAACAAACAAAAAAAATATGTGAGTTAGATATTTGTGACTAAAACCAAAACAAGCTATCTGAAAACTTGTTACAGAGGGGCAGTGTAGCTCAGTGGTGCTTGCTTAGGTAAGTGCAGGGGCCAAGGTTTGACCACTGGCTCTGCATCCATTGCTAGCCCCACCCCTGGATGTGCTGAGCCATCCATGGAGTCCAAGGCATGGTGGCACCTGTAATCCCAGGACTAGGGAGACAGAAATCAGGAGGATCACTATGAGTCTGGGCTGTGTAGGGAGACCCTTCACAAAAAAAAGAAAGAAAACATGTTACACAAATATTAGTGACTTTAATATAACAGATTTTAGTAATGCATGCAATTAAACTGAATTTATTAGAAACCAAGATGCACATCTACAAAGCAAACAACAGATAAAAGACTAGGTTTTAAAGGTTTGACTTAAAAATTAAAAAAACAAATTTCATGGGAGTTTGCTTTAGTCATTGTAGAACTTCATTTCACTTAAAGTGTCATCATTAGGGCCAATGAGGTAGCTCATTGGACTAAGTTCGGGCTTTGGCAAGTGTAGGAACAGGGTTTCCATCCCTGGTCCCAAATGCAGAGCTGGCCTGACCCACAGCGTGCTGAGCCTGGAACAGAGGCCAGGCATGGTGGGGCATACTGGAAAGCATGAAAACAGGAAGATCACTGCCAGCCCAGGCTGCCGAGTAAGACCCTGCATCAAATACAGTGAAGGGAAATCAAATACTATATAAAATGAAATAAAATAAAATTTTAACATTCCTAAGAAGACTAGTTAAAGTGAAAACAACATCATAAAGTACATTAGAATAATACCTTGATAAAGGAAGCAAGAGCAGGAGAAGGGATTCAGAAAGCTGAGGTTAGAGATGGGAGGAATGAACATAAAAAGATTTATGATCATAATAAAAAATACACCTTCTTACTTTCTTTTTTTTATTAATGCCAGGAATCAAGCACACAACCTTATCCCTGCTAGGCAAGTAGCATGCCATTGAACTACATTCCCAACCATCCTTTTGGCTCCTAAAAATGATATATAATCTGAACTACCTTCTGTGGATGTCATCTGTCTATGTGGTATGTGTGAACTGTTAGTAGGAGCAAAAACACAATCGTGATGGTGGAAAATGGAAAAGAGGAAAAATGCCAAGGAGAAAAAGATTGTGAGGTAGACGGGGAAGGAAAATATTCAAGATATGCTTGGCTTGTGTACATATTCCGTAACATGAATGTAAATAAACACCACACGCTTTCAACATGGGGAAATTGTAAAAAGGTGTCTCATGTATATGATGGACTCTTTTAAGGACACTTATTCTTTTACAAAGGCCATGCTCGATCTTCATCAAGCAAATGAGACTTGGGAGTCTCTGCCAAAGTTTTTTTGTTTTTTTTTTTTTTTGTCTTTTTTGAGACAGGGTCTCACTGTGCAGTTCAGGCTGGCCTTAAGCTCACTTTGTAGCTCTCTGTCAAAGTTTTAAGATAAAATAATTTTTTTTTCCTCTCTACCAAATTTAGCATAAATAACTTTACAATGAAAACTCTGTTCCATATGCGCCTTGGGGTATACTTGTTTGTATCCACATGCATTACTATGTTACACATATTATATATGTGTTCTAAGCATCTGTTATAGTTAGGCAATGACCTTTTATCATTTTTCTCAAGCAGTATTCAGAAATATGCTTTTGTTTCTCGAACAGAAGAATGACTAATGTTCTCAAAGGAGCAGAGGCTAAGATTACAGTGCTCTTTACTGAGTATCACCTAACAAAACTTGATAAGAAAGGACAATGAGCTGATCTCACAGTAGGAGCTATATCAACTGAAAAATATTTACTGTTCCTATTAAAAATGAATTAACCCAAACAGACAGACTTTTAATTGAAATCTTTATCACATTCCGTTCCTATTTAAATGCAAATGTAAAATCCTTTTACAAACTAATACAATTAGAAGCTGAAAAGTGAACTACAACTTGCTAATGATTCAGTTGCCTAAAATAAGTTCAGGTTTTCCATGAGTTATGCAGTCCAAAATGCGTTAGAGTAACTTACAGAATTCAGTATTTAATTTAGTAATTTCTAAAGAACAAAGATGCTTGTTTCAGACTTTTTTTTCAAGTAAATGGATAGTTCAAATATTTTCATTTTTGTATTCAAAAAATAGGCAATTATTTTTATCTCTATAGGTTACGTAACATCTGCATCACTGAATGTACTACATTATCACATTTTTGTGAACAATGAAGTAATCTATTTTTGTACTGTGAACACAGCATTGTTTATTTAGCTCTGGCAGAATAATGCTTATATCACGTACTAAGATCAGTAGTTTTTAACTTAAGATACAGCCTGAAATTTGAATTATGTACTGGGTCTCCTTGCAAGAACAAAACCGACAGATCAGCTATACTGAATAAATTGATAACGTTTGCAGTTATGTTCTGATGTAGCTCTGACACTTGGCTGCACAAAATCTTTACCAAATCTTTAAAACTTTGATGGATTTGAAAGTCTTAATTATTATAATGTCCTTTAAAAATCGAAAAATTTGAGAGCCAACTGAGGTAGTGCTCACCCAAAATCCCAGTATGCAAAAGCCTGAGGTAGGAGGATCTCTGCAAGTTTGAGGCCAGCCTAGGCTACAAAGTAAGCTCAAGGCAAGCATGATTTGCATGGTGAAACTCTGGTGTCAAAAAGACGAAAACAAATGAAAAAAGGAGGAAGAGGAGGATTAGGAGGAGGGGGAGAGGGAGAAGAAGAAGAAAGGGAAGGATAAGGATAAGGAGGAGGAGGAAGTAGAGAAATAAAAAGAGGAAGAAGAAGAAAGAAGAAAAAGAAGAAGGAGAGAAAGCAGAGGAAGGAGAGGAAGAAGAAGAAGAGGAAGAAGAACAAGAAGAGGAAGAAGAAGAAAAGGAGGAAGCAGAAGAGGAAGAGGAAGAGGAGGAAGAAGAGGAGGAGGAGGAGAAAGAAGAAGAAGAAAAGGAGGAGGAGAAGAAAAAGGAAGAGGAAGAAAAGAATATTTTCTGACTTTGGAGATCTAAAACTCAAAATTACATTTCATACATAAAATGTCTTGATTCTGTTAGCAGCAAACTAGCACAAGACAATGTTTGTTTAATGTGGGTCAACCTGGAGAATTTGATGCAGTCTACAGTTCTCAGTATAGTTTGTATGGGCTGTGCATCTATACTGTGTTATAGATCTCTTTTGAGCCTTTGCTCACTATTTAGTCTCCAGGAGCTCTAACACAAGTGTCTTCATCAGTGAGACAAGAAATATTCACCAAGGTTTATAAGCAAGAGTATGTTATTGGGAAGAAGATCTTAATATTTTGACTACCTATACTTGTGGTACACACTTAACAGTACCTAACATGAGTTTACACAGAACTTGTTAGGATATTTTTTCCAAAATGATTCTACTTGTACTGATTAACAAAATTAAAAATATATTTATGCTTATGTAAGAGATTATTGGCATAGTCTTATATTACTATCTTTACCTCTGGTTGGCAAATATTGGAAAGCTTTCCCTGAATGCCTGGCATGTGTTCCTGATAATCTCTGTGAAAGGTTTTACCACATTACACAACCATGGTATAAGTGTGTGAGCAGTGCTTGACCTGTTGGTCATTCTCATTCTCCTACAAGAAGCAAATGCTGTACAAAATTTTAAAAAATACGATCACTTCTGAGGCCATATTTTGATAACTAGGATCTCAAGACAGAAGGGCATATGAAGCTACAAGTTATGGATGCCAGCTTTTGGAACAGCAGCTAATGTCAATATCCAGTCCTTTTAGAAGCAGTGTTCTTGAGTTGAGGAGATAGCTCAGTGGTCTAAGCACCTGCCAGGCAAGTGTAACTACCTGAGTGTGATCTCCAGCACCATATGCTGTGCTGGCCACCAAAACTGGGCATCGTGATGCAAACCTGTAATCCCAGAGCTGGGGAGGCTGAGACAGGAGGATCACTAGGAGTATGAGCTACATAGTGAAACCCTGTATCCAATAAAAAACATTAGAGAAGAATCAAAGTTGTCCCTGACAGTGCTCCATGGCATGATTTGTACCACAGATGTGCAGATAGCCTCAGTATATAACTGCTCATTTTCCTAAGGCTGGTCTTCTGTGCCTGAGCAATTTAGTAACCAATCACTATTTCTTTTTCAATAAATTTATTTTCGGTGTGAATCAGATACAATGTCTATTTCCTGCCAAATGACACTCTAATGGCAAAAAAGCATGCAAAGTTTTCAAGGAAAACATGGAAAGGAAGAATACCATTTTAAAGAGTACACACACATTTAAGGAAAAAATAGAGAAATAATTATCAGATGCAAATATCTAAATGTCAACATGAGTCTTAGGCATTCATTTTCCTGTCACAGTTTAGTCTAATGTTTGTTTGCTTCTTAGCTCAGTAAGGCTGAGTACACCATAGTTAATAGGTGAATCTCCTTCCCAGAGGCTCAGGGAGGTACTGTATAGAAGCTCGTTTTCTTAACAGTTTGACCATAAAATTAACTCTGCTTCTCAGATGAGAGAAACACTGCAGAGTCTACCTAGAAAGATCCTCTGTGCTTCATAGGAGCTTTCTGATTTTTAAAGAATTTGTTTTGCAGATATCACTTAGTAGTTAGTGTTCTTAAGTCTGTTTCAATAAGTTGTTTGATTACGGTCAACAATAGCCAAAGGAATCAACTCCTACCTAGGACTACTCAGTCAGAAGGGTTTGCCTTTGTGGTGTGATTTGTGTTTTCTGTTCAACTGGGCACACGCAGAGCAAAAAGATACAGTCATCCTATGGTATTCTCTCAAGTTGTGCTTCCCATCTTCTCTCCTCCATGTCGTCTATTTTTCATTGTAGAGTAGCATCTCTTCCAGTAAGTAATTTTGAAATACATGATACAAAAGCAAGTTTGGACATGCTATGTCTTCCCTAAAGACTTGTGTTCTAAACTTGGATCTCAGCATGGCAGTGTGGTCATGGTAGAACCTCTGTTATCCGGAGTGAAAGTTGTGTTGTCACTGAGAAAATGCCCGGGAAGAAGACAATTCACTGATCTGTTCTCATAAAATGGGCTGGTTACAAATGAGCACCAAGACTTCTGAGGCCTTCTGGCTCTGTCTTTCTACAGAATCTCTCATCTCTTCTTGTCATTCATGCTTCCACTGTGGTACTGTGTTGCATGCTGGGATGTAGCTGGTACAAGTTTGTGGGCTCTCAAAAACAAACAACACAACACAAAGCAAAACAAAACAAACTGATAGCTAAATAAACCTATTTCTTTCATAAAGTATCTATATTCAAAACAAAGTTAGATGTCCAGAAATATTCATATTTTGGCTTTTGATCATTTAATTATTATATGGGGTCTTTCCTACTAGAATAATATAAGTTTTAAAGGTAATTTTTTTTAAAAAGGTAAGTTTCAATGTTTAGAAAAGTAAGGAAAATAATGTATTAATTTCTCCAATACTCTTTTATCCTTCAGAATGAAATGATCTTCTGCATCATTGATTTCCCTGGTACTCCTTTTTCTTGCTACGGTCTTTTAAGAGAGAAGTACATAAACTTGGAAATTGCAAAACAAATTTAAAAAATTATGTCATGCCAATTGTATTTCACTATTAACTATACCAGATAAAAGCTTAAGAGATGCTTTAAAAAATAAGACGGAATAGCATTATACAACAGCAAGAGGAAATATTTCTTTAATATTATTTGAATATAGGTCATGCCCACATTTTTAAATCCCTGTCTCTGTCTCTTTGTTTTTATCTCTCTTTGCCTTTCTCCATCTGTCCCTCCATCTGTCTTCTCTCTCTCTCTCTCTGACTCTGACTCTGTCTCTCTCTCTGTCTCTGTCTCTTTGCTTTTATCTCTCTCTGCCTTTCTCCATCTGTCCTTCCATCTGTCTTCTCTCTCTCTCTCTCTGACTCTATCTTTCTCTCTGTCTCTGTCTCTCTGTCTCTATCTCTCTCTGTATCTCTCTCTGTCTCTCTCTCTCTCTCTCTCTGACTCTGTCTCTCTGTCTCTGTCTCTGTTTTTATCTCTCTCTGCCTTTCTCCATCTGTCCCTCTATCTGTCTTCTCTCTCTCTATCTCTGACTCTGTCTCTCTCTGTCTCTGTCTCTCTCTATCTCTCTCTCTCCATGAGTATCTCTCTGACCCCTCTATCTCTACCCCTCCTCCTTTACACTTCTATGATGTGTAAAAAGATGGAAACAAGGTCCATATGATCTATACACTGCATTCTGCTCCTCTACCTAAAGTTCTTGTTGTTAGCTACAAATTCTTCTGTTATCTCAATCCCATTAAAGAAAATATTCTTTTATCCAGTACAATTTTGCATAATATAACTTACTGCCATGTTCTGTAGCTCTGCCTTCTCGTGGGGTCTAAAGATGAACTGAGGGCCATTTAGGCAGCTCAGCAGACTAAAGTGTCTGCTTCAGCAGAGCACAGTGGCTAGGTTTGATCCCTGGCATACGGTGCTGCCCTAGCCCTGGGGCATGTTGAGACTGATTGAGAGCGGGCGTGGTGATGCACCTCTATAATCCCAAGGCTTGGGAGGCTGAAAACAGGACAATCACAGAGTCCAATCTACCTACTGAGCACCTATACACCCTGTATATCCAGTAGACCCGGTCTTAAATTCATAAAAATAAATAAATTCATTAATTAAAAATAAAGACGCATTGAGAAATTCAAAACTTTCTCTATGTTCTCCCTAATTCCCTGCTGATGACACTGTAGAAGTTCCTCTTTGGACCTGTAAAAGCTGCATGCATTGATTCAGGTCTATCTTCATTTATTGTTTTAGTCTCTCTGTGAACCTTTTCAATTTCAAAATTAGAGACTTTTTATTGAATATGAGTGATTTTTCATTTTCTCTTTTCTTAGTTCTAGATTCTATTTATTTTTCCTTTGGAATGTTACAGCTCTGTATGTTATGATGCATAGATTTCTAATTTCTTAGAAATTCTATTTTTTTGTTTGTTTGTTTTTCAATCTTTGCCTTTAAGTATCTTTTTTTCACAATGTAGCCTCAATCCTGTCTTCCTAACTTTCTGAGTTTCAGATGAACGGCTTCCTAATATCCAGGAACATTGTTTATTCTTTTTCATGGTACCTTATTTTGGCTTCATGGATATACCTTCTTTTCTGTTTGTGACAATATTAATGATTTTATTTTCCTTTAATAGCCTTTGGTTCCTCCACATGATTGTTTGTTTGCTTATTCATTTGTTTTGGTGGAATCTCTTTTGTGCTAAAGATATCCTTTGTGTCCAAGTTTGTGTCTGACTTTCTTCTAATGATCAAAAGAGCACAGTGTAACCTCTTTACTGTCACAGGTTTCTTATCTTCGATCTTTACTGTGAGACAGTCTGAGTAGACCATTTATTGGGTACATTTTTATCTATCTTCTTAGATTGTTGAGATACTCCAGAAAAGATTTTTCTTGAATATCCTGTATACAATTTTAGGAAGAAGGAGACATCAGTAAAGACACACATGCTTTGTGTGTAAGTTTTGACACACGTGACCTTACCGTAGCATGCACTGACTGATCTCCACTCTCCTCTGTGCTCCCTTTCCAGAGAAGATCCATTGCTTGATGGAGTTGTCATTCACCAGCTACTTTGAAGACTAGGAGACTTAACACGTACCAAAGGCAGCTCTGTGATTGAGTCAGTGTGCAGGCTTTTCACTAAAGTATTCTTTTTAGTACATGTTAAAGATAGAAGTAGATTGTCTTTCTTCTTTCCCTGACTTATACGAAACATTTTATATTTAAAAGGTCTCAGCATAAAATATACAGTATTTACCCTTCCTTCTCAGAATCTTACCTTCTTGCATATATTACTTTATATATGATCAATGTCCTTGGACTGTCCTTTAATTTGAACTTTATTTTCAAGACTTCTAAAACAATCCAAAAAGATCCACAATATGCACACATGCAGCAAGTGACTATGTGCCCAGCAATAACTTTTGCCCTTTTAATCATTTTTCCATTGTATTTGCCATTTCCTTCCTACATCTCAGTTATGAAGGAGAAAAATGCATACAGAGAACAAACATCTGGAAAAGGTTGGGGATTAGTCGCTCAGCTACCATAGAACAACTTACTGCTGCCTCTGACTGTTTTGAACAGGGAACATTTATCACTTCACACCAAATATAGATGTGTATCTGAGTAATCTGCAGAATTCAGGAATAACGTAGTGAGGTTCTTGGGTTCACTACCTGTGTCCAGTCTTATCATGCACGTATGGGGCTACAGAAGTGCCTCTATGACAGAAGAGCAGTGAGACTGGGTATGGGAAGCAGCATCAGTCATTATATTAGCAAATGCATGTGGTGAATCACATATTACATTGGATGATAGAAGCTGATATGTAGAAGATATATTCCGATATAAGTAAGCTAAAGCTCACTTTTCTTTTTCCTTCCTGGAAATCTGGTAAATGCTGAACAAGCCCTTTTATTTGATCTTCCTTTAATGCAAGCATCAGCTGTTCAGTATAGAGGGAGCTGACAGAGGGAAAAAAATCCAACTACGCCACCCCTCCCCACATTTGTCTCTAAAAGCTTCCTTTCTAGTAAATGGCAGTCTATTAAGGTTCTTCCTAGACTTAATCAAAGTGCTGTACAAAAAGATCTGCCCCTGCGAGAAAAGCTCTCTGTTCTCTCGGTGAGAGCCCAGGTCTCTAATTTTGTAGCTGGCCTAGTCCTGCTAAGCCCACACTCTGCGCAGTGTGTGGCTTTTCACTCCCTGTGGTTCTCAGTGGCAACAGGAAGTTCGGGAGAGGCTGCAGTGCCAGACAGGCAGGCAGGGATCCTGCCAAGATTGCCTTACTCTCTTCTCTGCAAATAAGGGGCTAAATCCAATTGACACATACTGAAGTAAACAGGCAGTGACATATTTGTAGACAAATTGTCATACTGTAGATTATTCACCAAACAAATTGTTTTTGATTTGCACTCATAGATCGGGGGGAAATGTCTGCCAGCTCCAACAGCTGCTCCCTTTTCCAGGGAAACAAGCACTTAATGAAAAAGTTAATTTAAAAATAATGTTCTACTGTTGCTAAAATTCCTTAGGGGAAATGTTTAACACTGCTCAACACTAAGAGAAAAGATATTTGTTTCAACTCCTTGTAGAAATATTCTAGTTTCCCTAGAGTGTACATTAGGCCTGTAGGTAAGTTTTGGGAATCACAGTAAGTTTTTAGTGTTGTAAGAATATTTTTAAAGCGCGCATGAAATAATGCAATAATAATAATAACAGAAGTCCAAACACAGTTCTTTTGTAGTTCTCATTCAGTGGTTTCCTTAGTATAAAACCACGCTTAATTAATCATGCCGTCTTCATGGGGAGGCTATTTTGTTAATTAAGGTACAAATACCAGACCCCTGGTGGATCTTTCTAATCAGCTGGAAGATAATAAATACGGAAGCTGCTCACTGGCAGGGCTCACTCAGTTCTGCTACCATCTTTATACTGGGCCAGATTTCTCCAAGATAGGGAATCATCAGGCTGTAGTTGCCTGAGCCATAGCACCATTTGTGGCTAATGTGACAATCAATTTGAATCTTATAAACACTCCTAGATGAGATTTAAGGGGTAACTTCCCCTACAAGTAGTACGTGTGATGGCTGATTTCATTCTGTAAGATATTGTTCAGGGAAAAACCAAGACATTTTAAGTTGGTGTGCAATGTCAATGTCACTCTACTCGTCCTCTGCAGGCTGTCACCTAACCTAACATAATCTATCATTGTCTAGAACTAATTTTGTCTCAGTAAGATTCCCTCCTGTTTTGGCCATACTATACTCTTATAAAATATATTTTTAGGTCACACATTTTTGTCTCTTATTAGATGCATATAGTGTGGTAAATAACATTAATATGTGTAAGTCATATCTCATCTTTACACATGGCTATTTAAAACCCATCTCTCCTCCAATTTTTAATCCCACTTCCCTCCTTAATGACATAATGACTGAATGCTTTAATTTATCTATAATCTCTGGTTTTTATAATTCATAATGTATAGTGTTTGTTGTCTTGAATTATTTAATACTTGAAAACATAAATGATCTATATTACATGTAATATTTCCCTTTAAAGAAATGAATAGATGTACTATTTAAAGACATTTGAAACATTAATTTCCTGCTACATTTCTCTTTGCTATACTCAATACTTGATCCCAAATATAGTATTTCATGCTTTGTTTTCTGAGGGCAAGTAACTGCCCAGAAATATGTGCCCACACATAGAAGTTCTAGAGTTACTCTCTGCAAGTTATTGTGTTATTTTATCACAGTGAGTTTCCCTGTAATGTAGCTGATTAAGATGTGATCTTGAATTATTGGACTTGGACTCAGGAAAGATTTTAGTAGACAGTAAATGCTTGGGCTTTGAAATCAAGTTGCACTTAAGGGCCTGACCATTGTCAAATAGCACTTAAAATGAGGAGCAGACAGACGAAATTGCAGAACGTGGACTATTCCTCAGAGATGGCTTGGAAGCACAGTCAGACTTTTCAAACCTATTCATGTAGGAAGAATGAGACTGGGAATTAATAGCAAATAATTTATAAATCATGATTTAGAAAGGAAAATCTATCTTAAAAGTGCCTGTTCTCACTTAACATGATTATCTCCTTTATGTTTTTATCTTTTAGAAACAAAAACGAGTTCCTACAGACATGAAATATTCAAATGATAATTTAAATTGCTAAAGAGACCTTAAAAGTTAAATTATTCATTTCCGATAGTCAGTGTTTCACTCCACTCAGAGCTTCTACGTGAGGTCAAGCTGGCCACAGAAGCCTTCTGCTTTCTCTTCCTTCATGACACTGCTGTGATCAACTTTCACCCCTTTACCTTCACTCTCAGTTAGAGGCTATCACACTATCACAGAACATTTCCTTCTTTTTTCTAATTATGACCATCAAAATAAAATATTAGAATAAAAAGTTACATGCAAGGAGCCAGCAGAGTGTAAAACCTATGAATGTTTGCCTCCAACCTTGTCAGAGAGCTCTTGAAAGGAGTGTGACCTCCCTGCGCAGGGCAGGGAAGATGAAGGGAGCACCATTTTATGTTTTGTGTCACTGCCACGCAAATTTACAATAGGTGGAAGAGCAAAGAAAAGGGAGAAAATGAGAGCAGACCTAGTTACAGGGACTATTCTATTTTTCTCACTACTTAGCATAGTAGAGAGGTCACAGGAATCCAAACGAGAGAGTCCTAGAATGGGTCAGTGCCCTAAATCAGAGCGAGGAGCACAGATCCAGTTTAATGGAGGAGGGAGAAGCACGGAGATGAAAAGGTAAGAAGGTTAACCTCTATTTTATTAGCCCTTCACACTTGTCTCAAACCTCACTATGCTTAATTTTCCCAGCAAAGTGGAAGCAGTAATTTCTCCATAACACAAAATAGCTAACTTTTCAGGTTCACTGAGATAAATTAAATCATGTAAAGTGTCTGCTTTTATTATTTTCTAAAATTAAACTTTAATTAAATGTATTCCATTACCTTTTGGTTTTATACTTGTAGGCCTTTTTAGATTTTGGTAGGTGAAGTCCAAAAACTTAAGCTTCACATTTAAAATTAACCAAACTTTACACTGAGTACTCGAAGAGAAGGGTTGAGTAAATGGAGATATTTCTCAGTTAATAATGCAGCCCATGGGTCAGAATTAATGAAAGAAAATCAGGTACTCACTTTGTCATCAGTTAAGCAGTAAAGCACTGCTATAACTGTGCCTTCTCTAAAACACTTTTTTTTTTTTTTTTTACTGTTCCTATATCTTTATTGCTAGACTAGTCTTTTCTGATGTTAATAAGTAGGGTTGTTTTCATTTAAATTCTAAGTGTGGCATCTTGGCATTTCCAGAGGACATTTATAATGAAAGTCACATAAGTTAGCTTAGCTACATCATATATATCAATTTTTCTTGATATCCTTCATTTCCCACCCCACTTCCTTGGCGACCAGTAGGAGTATTAAAATGTTGATGTTTCTCCATGGTTCATATGCAAAGGCATCAATGAACTTAATTTGCCTCTTTTGTTCTCATTTTGAAGGATTTATGGTACGATGCGGTAGTAACACATGGTGACTTCAACAATCCTGAAGTACCAGCTGGCAGTGCTTGGTTGCTAAATAATCACCCAGATTTTTCTTTTGTCATCTGTGAAGAAAGATGGATAGTACATTTAAAATTAGATTTCATAAGTAATAATGATGAGTGTCATGCCCTTGATAACAGATACACAGGAGTGAGGTTAATCATCACTGAAAATTTCTCATCTTCACCACAGACTGGGTAAACTTATTAACAACCAAGAGCAATGATTACTCAACCGTTTCATGTGTGGGCTAAAAAAGCCTGCACGTAGGAAGAGATAAGGTCAATAGAATGCAAGCATGATGCTGGCTGTGCCCTGACACACCCACCAGAATTATGTGTCATAATTGCTTGCATAAACCTGGTTGCATTAGTCACAAAAAAGATTATAAGCTCAGATTCATTTTACTGAACAATAGCTTTCTCTTCTTACCTGCATTTTTATTAAAAACAATACCACACTTTTGAAAGAAAACTTACAAAGGCTTCCCAAATTACCCAAAGAACATAAATGATGTTATTAATTATCAGTTTTATAAATAACACAGCCAAACCATAGAAAATTAATTTAGTCATAACTGTAAAGTTAAAATAAGACAAAATTTAGATCACTGTTGTTTTCCCTCTTCAAAAGGCTCTTTACACTGTAAGTTAGGGAATAAAGGGCCCAGATCATTCTAATTCTGAAATGCTACCTGGGAGTTTTGCCATTTCTTCTAAGTCCCATAATCCTTATTTGTGATCCTTATAAGTGTGTCATGTAAGTGTTGTGTAGCATCTGTGCTTTTCAATTCACAATTAAAAGATAACTTCTGCTAGGTTTCATTAGTCATAACAGGCCCAGGGAAAGCATCTTACACTCTCTGTAAGACAATGGTTCTTCTTAAATGGAATTAACCATCTCAGGTCAAATCTTTATTATAATGACAATGTAACTTCTAAGTATAATAGTTATGGAAATGCATAGCTATCCCAATTCTTAGTTGCATTGCAATACAAAGTGAATAAAGCACTACAAAAACTCCATGCCAATAGAAAAATCATCTTCAGTGAAGCAAGAAATAATCACAAATTCAAATATAAAGGTTGGTTATAAGATGCAATCATGTTAATCAGAAAAAAATGGACACATCACTGTAAGAAAAGAGCTTGTGAATTATGCATTAAATAGTTAACAAAAAGAAAACAGCAAATTGGAAAAAATATATGTGACTGATGAAAAATCATTATAAATATTTGTAAATGGGATTGTTTTTTTAATTTTTAAAGACAATAAAAATTAGAATTCAAACAAAAAATTACAAGTCATACAAAATTTCATTTAACAAAGTAATATGAATTTCACAGTATTTGTTGAAATACATAGTGGTGTCTTCCAACCAGTTATTCATATTAACAGATACATGCATATAAAATTGGAAGAAGAAGGAATAAAAGAAATGTATAATAAATTAAGAAGAGAAAAAGTACAAACAATTGAAAAAAGGAAATGAAACAAATTAAAGCATTAATTGCATCTTTTCACAGCACCATTGTCCAAATCATCCTGCTTATATAGATAGACAAATCCCTTTCCCTTGACTCCTCCTGTGCTTCTCCTCAACTCAGTAACTCTTTCCTTTTAAAAAGTTCATTTTTATAAGTGAACATTTGAGTATATGAAGAGAAATTGAAGATAAGCCTTGCATGCTGTATCAATGTGTCTCTGTATATGTCTACACAATTATTTGAAATTGAAAGGGAGGAAAAAAAGCACTACTTAGAAAATACAAATCAAAGTAAACCAGGTCAAAGGGTACAAAATGAACAAAGGAGGTCCCTTATATAAAAAAGAAGAAAGCAAAACTGACTTTACAGAGGTAAAATGTGACTTACATATTCAATTCAAAATGATAAAAATGACTGAGATGTACAAAATAATGTGAAGAAGAACTAATAAACTCAAACAAATAAATGAATAGTAATCAAGTATTTAATAAATGCAGCATAACAAAATATCTTTCCCAAATATCATAAGGAAAAAGGTAAATAAATACAACATAAAACATTGTTAATCTAATAACATTGTTATTAAAAATAAAATGTTATTAAAAATAACAATGACTAATTAAAACATAAGGTTTGAAATGTGTTCAACACTGTGCTTAAATAAACTTGATCATCACGGATGAAGAAAAAATTTTTCAGACAGTTAAGTATGCTCAAAATGTACCAATTAAGAGATGGAAACAATACATCAATCAGCAACTAAGGGCAAAACCAAAATCTGCCAGAAAGTTCTTTACCATAGGAGAGCCAGGGTCAAGAAGTCTCATAGTTGAAGTTGACTAACATGTCTCAGTTTGCTCATTGATTTTAAAATTCTGAAGTATGGAAGAGACTGAAAATTTTATTCATTACATACGGTTTCCAAAATGAACAGAAACAGAATGATTAAATAGCTAATCTTGATTTTAAATGATAACATAAAGTGCTAAATAAGGAAAGATCAGCTATAATATATATGTGCTGTATAAATTCACTTAAACCAAGTATGGATCACTCCAAAATAAGAACACAATACAATACTAAAAATATATTTATTTATTATACTATGATTTATTCATTTCAGTCTAAATATTGAGGTAATTATTTCACAGATGTTGTAGTAGAGCATGTGATACTTTAAATCTCTACTGTAATTTATTGTAGAGATTTATGAGTTTAAGTGAAAACTTGAATACAAGATGTCTACACTAAAATATTCTCACTGAAATTAGTACTATTAAACATTAATACTCAAGTCAACTATATAAGGGAAAATGTAAAAATATAGAGGGACAACGTTAAGATTGATTATGTTGTTATAAAGATAATAAATCCAGAAATTCAATGTTAATGAACAAAACAGGCATGCTTTTGTGAAATTAATACATGAAAATTGTAACTTTCTTATGTATAAGCAATAATATAATCCATTATATGACAATCTTTTAAAAATATAACAGAAATGGTAATTATTATCTGGGTAGATAGCTCAGTAGAATAATCACTTGCCTGGAAAGAGCAAGGTCCTGAGTTCAATCCCTGGTACCTCAAAAAAAAAAAAAAAAGAAAGAAAGAAAACAAATTTTAATGAGATAAGCCTTATGCAATGGCACAAACCTATAACCTCTGTTCTCTGGGATGATGAGGTAGGAGGCTTATAATTTTGAGTCCAATCTGAGCACTTTAATGTTTTAGCAGTACCTTATGTCTTTTTCTTTTTTCTTTCTTTCTTTCTTTCTTTCTTTCTTTCTTTCTTTCTTTCTTTCTTTCTTTCTTTCTTTCTTCTTTCTTTCTTTCTTTTAAAAGAAATACAAAAATCGTAAAAGAAGAAACATTGGAAAAAAAACAGAATTTCACTTATCAAAATAATAGGAATTCATTGATGGTTGTTATATTACATTTTCTTGTCTTCAAATTAGTTTCTCAGATTAAAGGAAATAAGCATGCAAAATTGGTCAAAAAAAATTAAAAGAAGGGCCAGAGAGGTAGTTCAGTAGAGTAAGTGCTTGCCTGGCAAGTGCAGGCTCCTAAGTTCAATTCCTGGTACCTTAAAAAACAAAATTAAAAAAAAAAAGAGAAAAAAATTAAGCATTAACTGTTCTTTTCAATAGACCAGCAGAAACGAGTAGTAAACTGATCCAAGCTATCCTATATATGCTGATATGACTTTTTGCTCCCTTCTTTCTTTCTTTTCTCCTTTTCCTCATTCTAGGTCTCCTTTCCTTGGAGCACTTGGGCTCAGAACGTGGCTCCGTGTGAAGCTTCTAGGTTCAATTTGAGGAAAAATGCATAAAATACATAACATCTCTGTAAATTGGAGCTAATTGAAAGATACATTTTGTGGTCAGAATGACAATTAAGTATTATAAATGTTTGAAACATCTCAGTCTACTATTGACTCATGTGTTTGACTTCATCATTAAAGTTAAGTGAAAACTTGAACTTGGAAAACTAATAAAGAATGATATGGTACTATGTTATTGCATTAATAATTATGGATGAGCTACTTAATTATCTAATTGTTTGGGAATGTTAGTACAGTGTCCAACTAAATTTGTGAATTGGAAAACAATCTAAGACTTGAAATAAATATTTAGAAAACACATACACAATGGTAATAATTATTTCAATTGGTTTTATATTTTACTAATTATTTAGGGGCAAACATAAGAAATAAAATTTAAATATTTATCTTGTGAGTTAAATTATAATAAACAGCAAACCATTAAAGTTAAAACTGTAGAAGCATTTAAAAGATGAAGAGAAAATTCTAACCAAAATTGTGAAAAATGTCTCAAAAAACAGACACTAAGTTGAAGCATGTTCATCTCCAATATATATGCATTTATCAATCACAAATAAGATTTTAAAAAATATACTTTTTAAATATAGATGAAATATTTCTTCATAACAAAGACATTTACAAAAATCCATGTAGACATGTAAGAACCTGAAAATGTAAGTAAAATCTGAAAAGTGCAATAGATCCAGTGAAAAGGGAATGAAACTGTTCAGAGGGAAGGAATTACTATACGAGCAGAAGAATAAGACAGAGAGGGAGGGAGGCAGGGAAAAGCTGTAGCTATGTATGTGTGCAGATTCCTTGGATAATTGTACTGCTGGGTTATGTTGGTATACAGAGAAGAAATAAATAATGCTTTAGTTTTTTTTTTCTTTTCTTAATTTCCTATAACTTTTCTCCCCAATTTTGCATACATATATCTGGCAATCTAAACAACTAATATACAATACAATGCAATACAACAAATACTGCCAAATTCGTATTATGTTCTTTAGTGAAATTCTGTATCATGTCTATTTTTTTTCATTACCACTAATTTGTGTTTTCTTTAAAAGTATCCATGCAGTTAGTAAAGGAAGCAAACTATCAAAATAAATTAAAAGGTAATACAGAAATTAAGCTTTACATTTTAGGAGATAATGAAACATGTAAATCAGTAAGTGTGATATACCATACATTATACTCAAGTATTAAAAAATCATAATCATATCAATAGATAGAGCAACAACATACAATGAAATTCAACATAACCATATAAAAGCTCTAAAAATAGGTATATTGTTAATATCTACTATAAACTACTATAAAATTTGTAAAAGGTGTAGGACTATCTACTTCAACATAGCAAAACTATTCAACAAAAACTTACAGGGTTATTTAGTGTTTGGGAAAAAATTAAAAGGATTTCCTCCAAAATCAGCAGCAAGACATGGAGGCCAGTCTATGATCATCATTTGTGTTCAGTGTGGTATTTCCTTATGAGCAGGAGTCATAAACAAATGAAATAAATACAAGATAGGCAAATAGGCAAGAACAAAGCCCATTTATCCTGGTATTCTAGTCAGGTGATCTTTTATTTGGAATGTCCAAAAATTTCACAAAAATTATTTTACATCTCATAAATTGAACCAAGTGAAAACATGCAAATATCAATAGAGTTCCCATACATTAATGGAAAACCCATTGAGAAAGAAATAAAAAATAACCCACTCACAATATCTCTAAGCAACAACCAAGAGATAAATTTAACCCAAGAGATGAAAAGTCTATAATGAAAATTACAGAGCATTGAATAAAGAAATTAAGAAACACAACTCACAGATGTAAAGACACTATGTGATCATACATTAGCAGAATTAATATAATAAGATCACAGTAATAGAAGTGACGGATTCAATATAAGGTCATCAAAATACCATTGACATTCTGCAAAGATCAACCAAAAACAGTGTTAAGGTTCTACTGGGAGCATAAAAATCCAGAAAAGCCAAAGGAATTCTGAGCAAAGGAAACAATATGGATATATCACAATAAACAATTTCAAAATACTGTAATTCACAGTAATAAAAGCCAACATTGTATGAGAAGAAAATTAAGACATGAGGCCCAATAAAATAAAATGGAGCACCCAGCAAAAAGCCTACTCAGCTACAGCTGTCCCTAAACACAATTTACACTGGAGGAAAGACAGCCTCTTTAACAAATGGTACTGGAAAACTGATTATCCATTTACAAAACATCAAAAGTAGATCCCTGTTTCTTACTCTGGACAAAACCTAATAAAAACAAATAAAAGAACAACTATGAGATGTGAAACTTCCAAAATTCAGGGAGACATAGGAAAAACGACACATGAAGAGATAGGCATAAAAAAGGGCTTCCTGTGTAGGATTCCCATAGCAGAAAAAGCAGTAGCAAGAATCAAGAGCAGACTGCATCTAATTACAAGACTTCTAGATAGAAAAGGAAACAGTAGGATGAAATGACAGTTTAGAGATTGGATAAAATCTATGCTGCCTACTCTTCCAATAGAGGGTAAATATCTAGTATGTATGTAGAACATGAAAACATTTTTCTCAGTATTTTTCTTAGCATATTTCCCTAAAACATAAAAGTATTCATCATGGGGACATTGATACATATACATGCCATCTATTGCTTACTTCTTCTTCTTTGTCCTTTCCCCTCCACTTCTTCCCCACCCTCAGATTCCTTTCCCATCCTTTCAAACAAGTGGCTCCTCTAGATTCTGTATTTATTTATTTATTTATTTATTTATTTATTTATTTATTTATTTATTTATTTATTTTTGTGGAACCGGGATTGGATTGAACTCTGGCTCTTGAACTTGCCAGGCAAGCGCTTATTCTACTGAGCTATCTCCCCAGCCCCTGTATTGCTTTATTAGTCTCCATTTTATTAATTTTCTCTCTTATGTTTTATACTTTATTTCACTAGCATCAAATTTTAATTGTCATTGTCTTTCAGTGAGATGCATGCTGAGTTGTTATTTATTTGGATTTGTTTCACACAGATACATTCACAGGTAAAGCTTTTTGTCCCAGAGCCTTTTTTCTTGTGTCCTATAGGTTTTGTCATGCTTCCATTGTCATTTGATTCTGCAAATGTTTTTACTTTTTCCATGATTACTTCTATAATCTGCTCACCATAAAATAACATTATTTAATATCTATGTACTTATATAATTTTGGTGATTTCTTTTGTCATTGACTTCTACGTTTAGTTTTTCTATGATTTAAAAGTACATGGATCATTATTGCAATTCCTTTGTATCTGTTTCAGCACACTTCATGGTCTAAGGTATGGTCCCTTTTAGAAATAGTTCTGTGCGCTCTTCAAAAGAATATATTATTTTGTTGTTGGATGAAATACTTCACAGATATCTGGTCATTTTATTTGATCTTCTTGTTCAATGATGTGGTTAAACTCTGATGTTTACGGATAGTTTTATTGGTCTGGTTGACCTATCTACAAAAAAAAGAAACCTCAACATAAGAAAAGAACAATCTAATCTACAAATAGGCAAATGACCTAAACAGATACTTCTCAAAAACAAAAAGAGTGATTGGCCAATCAGTATGCAAAAAGCTTTTCAATATCTTTAGCCATTAAGGCAATGCAAATCAAAACTCTGTTAAAGTTCCATCTCAATCCAATCAGATTGCAATCACCAGGGATGACACAGGATAGGACAAGCCAGGGAGGACAGCTCATGCCTGTAAGCCTTGTATTCCAGAGTCTGAGGCTGAAGGACCCTAAAAGTTCAATATCAGCCTGGGTTACACAGAATGTGTTCAAGTATAGTCTAAATTACATATGAAATTCTGTCCAAATATGAATAAATAAACAAATAAGAAAATAACACACAAAATAATCCATAAATACTGGTGAGAACTAATGAAAAAAGAAACAGTTTTACACTATTGTGGGAATGTAAATCAGTATAATTTCCTTGAACTTTAGTGTAAAAGTTTATAATCAAAACACCAAGTAAAAATAGAGGTGCGCAGCACTCGGGAGGCTGAGGCAGGAGGATTGTCGTGAGTTCGAGACCAGCCTGAGCTACAAAGTGAGCTTAAGGCCAGCCTGAACTGCATAGTGAGACCCTGTCTCAAAAAGACGAAAAAAAAAAAAAAAAAAAAAATAGAGGTGCTGTTTAATCCAGCTATCCCACTAAATAGCATAGGCCAAAGGAAGTAGTCACTATGCTGTATAGAAATCTTCATAGTCATATTTATTGTGCCACAATTTAGAATAGACAAGAATAAACTCACCCTAGATGCCCATGAACAAATAAACACAGAGGAAAAGGTAGAATATATACAGGGCATTTTAGCAATAAAAGATAATTAGATTATATCATTTAAAATGTGAAATCTATTTTTAGAGTTAAAAATTTTGTGCACATACACATATTGCATTAAAAGGGATTTATTCCAAAGTTGTAAGTTCTGAGAAATTTCTACAGTAAATTTTAATTAGTATATTAAAAATAAATTTCTTTTATACCACAAGAGCAAACATTATGTCTATGTAGTTAAGCAGGTACTAAATTGGGAATCTGAATTTAAATTGGTTCCCCTAAGTTCTGTTTGGTCACCTCCCCTTCATGTTCATGGGGTCTTCTAGGCAGACTGGTTCACTCCTGTTACCTGTTGCCTCCTCTCTCAATCAAGAGGGAGGATGCTCTCCTAGATCCAGGTCTAGTGAAGTGTCTCAGCTTTTGGGGTCCAGTTCTAGCAAATTCAAACTCTTCCAGGTGTGCCTGGCTTGGGTCTGGATGCTGTGCTCTGCTTCTTCCTGCTGCAGCCTGTGGAAGTAAGCCCGCTGTGCCTCTCTTGCAAGATTTTCAGCTCCTGGATTAGCTGGGTGGGCCTGGCCCCTAGCCTCTCTGCAGTGATTTCTGCCTCAGTGTGCCACTGAGGAGGTTCCCATCAACTATGAAAAGATCCTTTAAAGACTTCTCCAAATACAGCTACTCTAACAGCAATGGAGCACCCATCTCTGATAAAACAAAAAAAAAAAAAAAAAGGGGGGGGAGATATAAATAAAAGACTGTTTTGTTGTGAAAAAAATATGTATTTAGGACAGATAGGACAGATATACAGCTACTTTCTCTTAGTTCAATGAGAAGAAAGGTTTGTAATAATAGTGTTTAGACAGGATATCATGTCTGCGTCTTGTCCTCTGAATCACTGCTTTGAAGACAACAATATCAATGTATTGAATACTATAACTCTTCAAACTGTTCCGAAACTGTTTCATTGCTACTTTATCTTTTTTTCTTGTTAAAATGAAAAAAAAGCAAAACTTTAACCAAAAGCCAAGTTTCATGGCTTCATAGCTAGATATTTCCCATGGATAAGAGTGGGCTTTAAAACATAAAATTGTGCTAGGTCGTAGATCTTCCTCATTTAGATACTGAGAGTTCTGCTAGGCAAAAGCTGCTCAGCTATTTTATTTTTTATTTTTTTGCTCAGCTATTTTTAGTAGTTTGATTCCTTCTGTATGTCCATGTGTGTCTGCTGTATTACTTTGTTGCAATTTTAATTTTTAAAAAAAATCATAATTGACACTAATCTAGAACTGGTAATAGTCACGTTTTATTAGTTTTGTACTTCCAAGTAAAATATTTTTGACTATCAATGAATCATATTTCAGAGTAAAATCTTTGAGGTAAACATAGGTACATTTTTTAGTTGATGACATTTTCTTATTCCCAACAAAATTCAAATTCTTTAGGAAGCCAACTTTTTTTAATAGATGCCATCTATACTGCACACTTGAAATTCCTGTTTTGTTTTTTGACCAGGGTTGTAACTCAGAAACTTACACTTGCCAGGCAGGCACTTATACCACCGAGCTATCTGCCTATCCTCACATTTGGAATTCTGTTTGTTCCTGTCATATTAAAAAAGTAGGAAACAGACTCTACGTTTTATTAATATCCAGGATTCTGACAAGTATAATGTTGTGCACTTCTAATCAATAAAACTATTTACACCTCCTAATGACACATGAGAGGTGGGGAACACGATATTTTACAGAAGATGGAAAAATGAGTTCAGACATTTGGGAACTTCAAGTTGAGGAAAATAGTAAATGGGTAAATTGCTTCTTGGAACTTTCGTGCATACATAACTACAAAGATCACTATAATATGCCACATGAAATACATCACACATGCTAAGAACCTGAATCCCCCATTAGGAGGCAGTAGCGCATAATAATCAGGACCCTGTGCTCCAGAGCCTGCCAGCCTAGGTCTGAATGCTAATTCCAACATGTTCTGAACATACAGCTTAAGAGAGGGAAACAGGTTAATATCGCTCAGCACAACAAAGTTTTTCTGAGGAATTAGCAAAAGAATTTAATGACTGAAAATAGTCATACAAAATTAGTTGTGTATAGCAAATTATACTTACTAACTATAGTCAATATTGGTCTCATCATGCTTCTTCTCTTAATATTTCCACGTATGTAATATCCTTATTTTTTAAAGCAAAATATAGAGTAGCTTTTGATGTAAAGATCAGAGATTCAGTGAACACATTCATTGAAATAATTTTCTATCAGTAACTAAAATTGTTACAAATAAATGCTGAACTTGTCCCTTAAAAGAAGTATTTAGCTCTTTCCTTCAATTATTTGCAACTTCAAGGGTGTAGAGTTCAATTCAACTGTTATCAATTAGGCCAAGACTTAACTTTACTGATGTATTTTTAAAGCATATCAGATGATAACACTAGTTTAACTAATTAGCTACATTAAGTGCTACATATAAAATTGTAATTGTGTTACTATTTTGAATCAGATGCTCTGGTTTCTCTTCAGATCATATAAATCTTTCGCCTTTTACTATTTCGAATCAGAAAAGTATATATTTCTAATATGTATTAGATATATATTTCTGTACATATGGAAAACATATATATATTTCTAGTCAGAAGAATAGAAAACTCTTTAAGTACAAGATATTAGATACTTTCCAAGCAACATGGAAGACAGGAAAAGCTATAAATTACGAAGTTGCAGGCTGGTAGAAAACCCTTGGTGAAGGATTCATCAGAGATTTGCAGCTTCCTACAGGGAAACATTTGCCTGACCTTTTTAAGATTATAATTTTTTAAAGAATTCAAACTTGTTTTTTAAATAAAACATAAAGTTAATTATTTCTAACCTTGTATTATGAAAATTTGGTACACATTTTATGTCACTGTGTAGCATAGGTATTTGAAATTTCTTAATTGTTTCAAAATTATTTCAGGTACTCTGGCAGCAAAACGCATATACCTGACATAAATAAGAATCTCCACCCTTGAGCATTTATTTTACATGTCTTTTCAGTCACAGTGTTTATCCATGTTTTACCGTGAAAATTTTGAAATGCCTTTTGAGAACTTTTTCAGTTTTATTAAATCCAACTGAGTAGAAAAATAATACTAACAGAAAATTTAATTGGTGTAAATTCTTACAAAATTTTCTAATTAGAATGAAGTTCAGAGACTTTTTGTGTCCCTCCTTTTGATTCTTGTTAAACTTACCAACCACTGTTTCTTTACCACCTAATGTTTTCTGTTTTGTGTACCTAGAGTGTTAGGGAGCAACCAGGATCAGATTGTGCTTAGTTTTGTGAAGAAATTAAGGATGCAGATGATGGAGAGGGGAAATGCTGGGAGTCCTAAAATCTACAAAGTACAAGGAGTCTGGGACTTACGTGTTCAGGTGAAGCTGTTCAAGATGTAAAGAAGAACTTCTGAAACAATCAGGACAGTAGACTACTTGTGGTATCAGGGTTGTAAAAGAAGGTTGAGGTGGATATTCAGGCTATTCAGAGAAACAGTTGGTAATTAGGTCGTTCACAGGCTTGGAGGAATTGCACTGAAGGTTGCAGCAGAATAATCTCAGTGTGAATTTTCCATCTGCAGAGGTCACTCTGATTAATAAACTCAAGGAAGGGCAAGATAATTCCTTTATTGTGTCCCTACAGGTAATAAAGGGTTGTGACGAAATGGTGTTTGAATTTGAAATAATAATAAAAAAGCTGATATGAGAAGTACTTTGCAAAATAATCATTCTGAATTGACTGTAAAGTATGAGAGACACAGGACCAACAGATACAATTACTGGCTTCAGGTTCTGGATAGTTCATTGGATGGGGCTATCAGACACCAAAGAATTCAGAGCAATTGTGTTCCTGCACTCTAGCAACAGTGCGCTTGTAATCTCATTCATTTTATATTTACTTTTCTAGCATGTAGACAGGTATTGCGTTGATTAGAAGAACACATAATCTTACATATCAGATATTGTTCGCTATCTACATATCTGACATTATGCTTACAAATAAACAAACTCCAGATAGCAAATTATTATAGTGCTTCTACAAAACTAGCCCCAAATGTTTTCTTAAAGCTAAAACAATTAGTGCAAGCTAGTTTAGGGAAATTAAAGTTTTATAGACAACCATGAGGCAGAACTCACAGGCAACAAATGTTTGCAATAATAACGTATCTACACAAAACTGAAAAAATGCTATATCAAAATACAACAAGTAAAAAACTAAAACCTCTTTTCCCTCCGTTTTCTACATGTTAGTACGTTCTGGCTGTGTTTTGGGTCCTTTATGTTATATTACCTATTGTATCCAAAGCTAGTTGCATACATGATGGCAAAGACTCATTTTGTATACAAATTTCATATTTGTAAAGGGTTTGACAGGAATGGCTTTTCTCTTCTTATTGTAGCATGAGCCAATGAACTGAGTAAGAGCAGAAGATGCACTTAAGGGGGCTTATTCACACACACAAGTTAGTGGCCCACAGGAAGTGGCCATCAGCGGACAGCTCAGTCATGGTGGTTTGAGCTAAGTGCTTGAATTCGGCATGCATGACCCTTTATGGGCCTTTTTGGTATATTCATATTCTTTTATTCAAGGCAACAGAATGATAACAGGTGATAACATGGTTATTTTAGCTTCACAAATAGACTTCTTATTTCAATCACTAAGTGTTCCAAGAGGCCCTGAATAAATCAACCAGGACTGCACCAGAGCCTTAGAAAATCCAAAAGCAGTGCTGCAAGAGTCTATTAACGAGCCCCTGAGTCAGGCCAGAGACAGCGCGGCCCACTCTGCCATCCTGCTCCATCCCGCCCGTCCCCGCCCATCCCCGCCCAGACCCTGAGACCAGCCAGAGACAGCGCGACCGACTCCTCCATCCTCCTCCATCCCGCCCACGCCCGCCCAGCCAGAGACCAGCCTGAGACAGTGGCTGAGTCCAGCGACCTCCTGGTTCCCGTGCCAAGCTCTCCCAGCGAGAGCGAATTTACAGGACTCACCAGGCTTCCCAGATCTGTGAGAGTGTGGTGAGTCTGAGGGAGAGCCTTTGGCTTTTTCCCACGCGCGATACGCGGATCCCTGGCCCAACCCCTCCAAGCCAGTGACTGGCCTGAAACCGCAGGATGCACTCACCAACACCTCCCCGGATCCCCTGACCTAAAGCCCACTGATTGAGTGGGAATTTCCCCAATTCTCTGGGCATCAAAGGTCAGTGAGTGTAGAACCTCAGGCCCGTCGTGCCTGAGATACATGTCCCAGGGATTAAGCTGCCCATCACCTCCCGTGGCCCGGTGAGAGCTCCAGGCACACTGTGCCAGAGAAACATTTCCAGGTGATTACTGGTCCCAACACACAGCCCGAGACCCAGTGCAGGTCAGCCTGGAGTGAGAACTCCTAACCTGCCACAGCAGAGGGACATTTCTCAGCAATCCACGGTCCCACGCTAAGGACCGAAACCCAGAACAGCCTGGCCTGTGAGTGAGGGCTCCAGGCCCACTGCACCAGAGGGACCTTTCCCAGCCTTCTTGGGTTACAGCCTGTAGACCCAGACCCAGCACAAGCTGGCTGGCTCAGTACAGCCTACTCAGTGAATAAGATCATCCACTATCCTTTTGTTAGCCCAGAAAACCCACCAAAGCCCAGGCCGACCCACCTGGGGAACGTCTTGCCTTACACAAGAGGGCTGACCCCGGGAACCAACATAGGGGAACCAAAGGAGCTGCAGCAAAAAAGGAACTGAACACAACAGCTAGACCCAGGATAGGCATACCTGGAAAATCTCAAACTTAAAAGACTGGCACCCGAATCTCATAATAAGTTAAGGTTATAGCTGCACCAAAGTTCTACACCAAAGGTCAAAGATCAGTGCTATACAAAATGACAAAGAGAAGGGGAAAAATGCAATCCCAGACCTCAAGTCCATCAGGAAGGGCAGAGGACACTAGCTCAGCTGCAACGAATGACGTAACAGATACAGCAGCAAAGGAACAACAGCAGAAAGCTATAGAGGACATAAAATGAGAAGTAATTCCCCAATTTAAAAAAAGAAATATTTGAATACATAGAATCTGAAATAAAGAATGAATTCCAGAAACATTGGGTGGAAAAATGTTGCTCATCCAGAACAAGTGCAGAGAGCACTATTCCAACTGATATATATGAATTAACAGCATCTGAAGCAAAGAAACAACAGCAGAAAGATCATGAGGAATTCAAAGCAGAAATAAGTTCTGAAATCAAAAAAGAACTTTTTGAAGTCATACGATCTGAAATACCGAAACAAGTCCAGAAATATACAGAGGAAATCCAACTTGGAAGAAACACAGCAGAAAAAGAATTAATAACTACCTTTAAGGAAGACATGGATAAAAAAATTGAGGAGATCAGAAATATGATGGATTCCTTGAATGAGCAATACAGAAAAGAAATAGAACACATGAAACACAGTCAAAGGGATATAGAAGAACTAAAAATAGCAATCACGAGTCTACAAAACCATCTGAGTTAAAGCGAAGACAGAGTTTCAGATAATGAAGATGCTGGAGCAGCTAGTGAAAAGGTGAGAAAGGATCTCTTAAAAACAACAAGAATGCAGGAAAAAATAATCCATCACCTGCAGGATAACGTCAGAATGAACAATGTGAGAATAATTGGTATCAATGAGAATGAAGGAGTCAATACAAATGACAAAAAAAGAATTTGGGAGGAAATAATAGCAGACAACTTCCCAAATATGAGGAAACAATCCAGCATACAGGTCACTGAAGCATACAGAACACCAAATAACTTCAACCCAAGTAGAAACACACCAAGACATATAATAGTTAAGATCGCAGAAATGCAATACAAAAATAATATACTGAAAGCTGCTAGAGAGGAGAAGGAGCTCACATTCAAAGGAAAACCCATCAGAATTACAGCCGACTTCTCTACACAAGCAATGAGGGCAAGGAGAGCATGGAGCAGAGTTCTTCAAGTCCTACACGAAAACAAATTCCAGCGTAGACTACTATACCCTGCAAAACTCTCTTTCAAGTTTGATGGAGAAGTGAAATACTTCCACGACAAAGAACAACTAAAGAATTTCATGATGACAAAGCCATCCCTCCACAGGTTGCTGAAAGAGGTTCTAGAAAGAGACCACAACGACCAGAACTCCATGCAAGAGAATGGAAGGAACCCACTAAACAGGACAGTCAATTAAACACAGGTTACAAAGGAGTAAACAATACCCGCTAAATATCATGACAAACATAAGTCAGCACATTTCAATTATAACCATCAATGTAAACGGACTGAATTCTCCAATTAAGAGAAATAGACTGGCACAGTGGATTAGGAAACAAAATCCAACAATATGCTGTATACAAGAAACATACTTAACACAAAAAGACATTCATAGGCTCAAAGTCAAAGGATGGAAAACAATACTGCATGCCCCAGCAATACAGAAAAAAGCAGGAGTAGCAATTCTGTTCTCAGACAGTCTCAACTTCAAACCAAGAATGATCAAATGACACAAAGAAGGCCACTATATATTGTTCAGGGGAAAAATTCAAGAGCAAGAAGTAACACTCATAAATATCTATGCACCAAACACAGGACCACCCAACTATGTAAGACAAATCTTAAGGGACATGAAAAACTTAATGTCTAAGAACACAATCTTAACAGGCGATCTTAACACACCGTTATCTCAAAAAGATAGGTCAACGAGACAAAAAATTAGCAAAGAAGTAGCAGAACTGAACAAGAGCTTGGAACAAATGGACCTGGTGGACATATACAGAGTGTTCCACCCAACCACAGCTGAATACACATTTTTTTCAGCTGCACATGGGTCATTTTCCAAAATAGACCCCATACTAGTCTAGAGGTCATGCCTAAGTTTATGCAAGAAAATAGAAATCATCCCCTGCATACTATCTGACCACAATGCATTGAAATTGGAAATAAATGACAAAAGAAACCAGAAAAACCCGCTAAATTCATGGAAACTAAACAACACCCTACTCAGCAATCAATGGGTCGTAGAAGAAATTCAACAAGAAATTCAGCAATATCTACAATTCAATGAAAGTTCAAGTACAACTTACCAGAATTTATGGGATGCGATGAAAGCAGTTCTTAGAGGGAAAATAATAACTATAAACTCATACATTAGGAAAATGGAAAGGGAACAAATTAGCACCTTAATGTTACACCGCCGTCAACTAGAAAAAGAAGAGCAAAGAAAACCCAGAGCTCAAAGACGGGAAGAAATCATAAAGATTAGAGCAGAAATTAACTCAATTGAGATGAGAAAAACAGTTCCAAGAATCCACAACACAAAAAGCTGGTTCTTTGAAAAACCAAATAAAGTGGATAAGCCTCTTGCCAACCTCACCAAAAAGAGGCAAAAGAAAATTCAAGTACAAGAGATAAGGATGAAAAGTGTGAAATCACCACAGACCCACTGGAAATTCAGAAGATTATTAATAGTTACTTCGAGAATCTTTATGGTCACAGAATAGAAGACACAGAAGAAATGGACAGATTCCTCGAAAGTTACAAATTACCAAAACTGAATCAAGAAGATATTACAAGTCTCTATAAGCCGATAACAGCCAACGAAATTCGAAACATACTAAAAAGCCTACCGAGAAAGAAAAGTCCAGGGCCTGATGGATTCACAGCTGAATTCTACAAGAAATTTATAGAAGATATAATCCCCACACTCCACAAACTCTTCCACGAAGTCGAAAAGGAAAAAGTCCACCCAAAATCATTTCTGGAGGCAAGTATAATACTCATTCCAAAACCAGGTAAAGACGCAACCAAAAAGGAGAACTACAGGCCAATCTCCCTCATGAACATAGATGCAAAAATACTCAACAAAATCCTGGCAAATAGAATACAGCAAATCATCAAGAAGATCATACACCATGACCAGGTAGGATTCATCCCAGGGAT
>PVKA01024732.1:0-33848 GCA_004027165.1 Ctenomys sociabilis | reverse complement strand
TTTTTTTTTTTTTTTTTTTTTTTTTTTTTTTTTTTTTTTTTTTTTTTTTTTGTCTTTTTGAGACAGGGTCTCACTATGCAGTTCAGGCTGGCCTTAAGCTCACTTTGTAGCTCAGGCTGGTCTCGAACTCACAACAATCCTCCTGCCTCAGCCTCCCGAGTGCTGGGATTACAGGCCTGCGCCACCACGCCCGGCTTCTGACAGCATATTTTTAACCTACTGATTTTTGTATCAAAATTTTGATTTTTATAGGCACTGAAGATAATAATGTCTGGCTTTCCATTTCCTCATATTTGGCACATTCTTGTGTTGCCACAAGAAGATTTCCTGTCTTGTAGATTCGCTGTTCCTTTTTCTCTTACAATTAAAGGTGTCTATTTTTGCCAATTGTTAGCATCTTTTACCTGACCACTGGGATTGCCACAAAGGGCATACAGAAAGATGCGAACTTTCTGAGAACCAGCAGCTGACCCCGAAGGTCTTCAGGGCTCTGGCAAGACACACAGTTCCTCCTTGGACCCTGGTGGTGCCCCTTGGCCCACCAGCTTCTGTGTCCCATCCTGCCGTTTCTCTCTTTCTTTTTTTTTTTCTTTTGCAGAACCAGGGATTGAACTCATGCTATTTCTCTTAAGCCTCAGCGCTCAGTGCGTCTGCTGTAGCCATGTAACCATCGTGATTTAGGGCAGGACCTTGCACTGTGAGGTCTCCCAGAGGCACTTGCGTTTCCAGCTAAAGCTGCTTCCTGCTGTAGGTCTAGGCTCTCCTTGGGGTGGCGAGGCAGTGTGGCAGTTCTTGGCCACACAGTGGCTGGCCACCTTTCCTCTGTTGTTTTTTTCTTGGAAGCAGAAGTGCACCCTGTAGTGGACCCTGCAGGAGGGGAGGGTGGACTGTGTTTGCCCCCTTCAGCCTGACTCTAAGCAGACGCTGGGAGACAGTGGCTGGAGCAGTGCTGGATGCTGAGTAGGTGCAAAATCAGTATTTACAAGGAACACTCTCAAGTCCGGTGTGGTGGTGCTCGTAGTTCCATCACTTGCTAGGTAGGCTGAAGCAGAACCATCTCGTGGACCTCAGAGTTCAAGTCTAGCCTGGGCGACATTGCAGGGTCCTGCCTCAAGAACCCAAAACAAGAACCTAAGTCCTGAAGTTCTTGTGGGTCTCCTCTAGGACCACCTTCTCATCATCTCCCAAACAGGGGCCAGGCTGGGGCTTGCCCCAGCAGGGCATGGTGGTACACACCTGTGATCCCAGCATGGTGGAGGCTGAGGCAGGCCTGTGAGCTCCAGCCCAGCCTATTCTCCATCGTGAGAGCGTCTCAAAGCAATGAAGGGAAACAAAAGGAGGGGGCAAAGAAGAGGCGGCTGCTTCCCTTGCTGTGGCTGTCTGGGACAGGCACATGTCGTGTCCTTGGACGGCACATCTGTGCTGCCGCCTTCCTCCCGGACAGGGCTGCGGAGGTGTGGGCAGGTGTGGCTACTTGCACTGCAGAGGGCTGCTCTAGGGCTCCGCTCGTCTGTGGGACAAGGGCGACAGCGCCCCCGGGCGGACAGGCTACCGTGAGCCCTTCGTGCTGCTGACCCTGTCCGCGCTGTTGTTCCTACCAGGTCGCAAATTACGGAATGGGAGGACAGTACGAGCCGCACTTCGACTTCTCCAGGGTAAGGAACAAATGGCAGGCTCACTGCGAGGGCCCTTGTCACCCACTGCAGAGGGCTGGCTCTCCTGGCAGCGCCTCTGCCTGCACGCCCTCCGCCCTGCCCTCCTGCCTAACCGGGGAGCCCTTTGTTACTGGAGAAGCCCACATCCGGCCCACAGAGCCTGAGAGCCCAGAGAACCTGGCTACAGCCCCTGCCCTAAGTGACATGGGTGCTCTTTGCCCAGATCCCAGCACACAGGACCTCACTGGGTCTTCATGGCAGTGTCTGCTGTGCTCCTGCCTTTTGCCAGGCCGCAGGCAGCTCCCGGTGTAGCCTCCGTGCCCAGGGTACACAGCGAGGACTGCCTGGGAACGCACATCCCCTAGCTTCCCCTGCCCTGTAGGCCCTAGTCCTCTGGGTGGTGGGTAGGTTGGTTGCAAACGTGGGTGAAAGTTGTTGTCTATTGCAGCGACCTTTTGACAGCGGCCTCAAAACGGAGGGGAATAGGTTAGCGACGTTTCTTAACTATGTAAGTATTGGGTCCAGGCCCACTTCTTCCCTCTCACTTAATTTTATAGAGCCATGAGCGAGATGCTTTCAAGCGTTTAGGGACTGGGAATCGTGTGGCCACATTCTTAAACTACGTGAGTATGATGTGTGCAGCTAACGGGCCCCATGGGTACTGGGGGCCCAGGGCTCTCCTTTCCCACCCCGTCGGGGCTGGTGACCACAGCAGCTGTGTAATGAACCCGCCCTCTGTCCCTCGGCACTTTCTGCAAAGTAGAGCTGGCGTGTGTTCCTGTCTGGGTGGCCTTCTGTCCACCTTCCCACTGAGATGATCCTTGGCCTCTTGTTTTCATCATTCTAAGTGTGTCATAAAATACACATCTCATAAAATTTACCACCTTAACCATTCCAGAGTGTAGTGCAGCAGCATTACATATATTTGTAACGTTAGCATAACCACACCCACCACGGCCGGCACCGTGGCTCTGCTCATCTTGTACAGCGGAAATGCTGGTTCTGCTAGGCCGTCACTGCAGCTTCCCTCCCAGCCAGTGGGCTCAGGCCGCCCCTGTGATTTCGGCTCACCCCACAAAGCCTCTCCTGCATAGTCAAGAGTATTTCTCCTGTGAATGGCTGGTTCCTGTTAGCACCACCTCATTGTGGCACATTCTGCCATGCCCTTGCTGGGCCCAGTGCTACCCTGGGCTCTCAGGGTGGCTTCTTGGTGGTAGCATGAAGAGGCAGCTGCGAGGTGCTGTTAGATAGCTGCCGCCTCCATTTCCCAGCGGCCGGGTCCTGCCTCTCAGCTGCTGCCTGCACTCTCTCCCAGGGCTGTCACCTTTGCCTTTCTTGTGGGGACCGGTTTCCTTTTCACCTGCTAGGAGAGGCTGCTCTACAGAGACTTCTCCGAGGCTGTGGGAAACCTGAAGTGGAAGTCTGTTTTCCTTTTATGTGAGGCGAATGTGATAACTGCTACACTATGGGAACTGTTTGTTTTCCCTTTATGCTTTCATTCCATGGCTATCATGGGGACCGCACTGTGGACACACTGGTGGGCAGGACGTGTGCGTCCTCAATTGCAGCATGTGAGGTCTAAGGGATGCTCACGTGAGAGGAGAGAGGGGTGTGTAGCTACCATGGAGATGGGACCTGGGAGCCTGCGCCCAGGCGTGGGGTCCACACAAGGCCTCCCTGAGGGCTGAGTGGCAATCAGCTGGAGGAATGACTGGTGGCCGTGTGTGTGTCACAGGAGCTTTTCCCCTTCCCCATCTACCAGGTGCCTGTTGCGCCCCCTCCAGCCAGCCTGGTGTGTGTCCCAGGAAATGTTTTGAGCTTGGCTTTCGGTAGAGGCAGTAGCTGGAGGTGAGAGCCAGGTGAGGCAGGAGGCCAGCGTGGCCTGTGTGGGTCCTGTGAGCCAGGGTGCGCAGCTCAGTTGTGGGAAAAGGCAGGGAAAGCCCTTTGGGACCTGCGCCCCCTGACAGGGCTCCTCTGGGCAAGTGAGGATTTTTTTAAAAATTAACTTTACCAGTACATTTACAGATACTTAATGATCCCATTCAACATAGGAATTTGTACCTATATATCTTGATTAATCTTTTTTCTTGTTACCCCCCCTTCCGTCCAACCCCTCTTCTCCTGCTTGTTTACAAAGATTTGTTTCCATGTTTTTTTCTTTCCCCTTTCCCCTCCTTTGTTCCCCTTCCCATTTGGACCATTTCTTCCTATTTCACAGTATCTTTAATATATTTTGTTTCTTTCTTACACTTTTTAGTTTCTTATGCTGGTGAGATAATGTGATATTTATGTATGTGTGTTTGCTTTTTTTGCTTAGTACAATCACAAGTTGTATCCATTTACCAAGAAATGTCCCAAGTTTGGATTTCAAATCCCTGCCTCTATCCATTCATTCTTTGGTGGGCATTTGGGCTGCTTCCAAGATTTAGCTATTAAGTGTCCATGTGTCTATCATTATGGTGTGAGAGTTTCAATTCTTTTGGGAAGATACCAAAAAGGGGAATAGCTGAGTCAAATGTGGCCTCTAGCCCTGGCTTTCTGAGGACCCTCCACACTGGATTCCACAGTGGCTTCACCACTCTGCACTCCTACCAGCAGTGGAGAAGGGCCTCCTTTTCTCCACAGCCTCACCAGTGTTTGTTATTGGTTGATTTCTTGATGACAGCCATTCTTTCTGGGGCGAGATGGAATCTCAGTGTGACTTCAGTTTGCATCTCTTGAATGACCAGTGATGCTGAACATTCTTTTCACATATTTATTTGCAGTTTGTACTTCATGTGAGAACAGTGTGTTCCTCTCAGATGCCCAGTTTTGCATTGGTCTTTAATTTTTTTTTTGTTTCTTATTATATTCTAGATATTAGTCTTTTATCTGAGGAACAGCTAGCAAAAAATTTTTTCCCACTCTGGCTTGTCCCTTTACTCTGTTGGTGATTTCTTTTGCTATGCAAAAGGTTTTTAGTAAGATGGAAGCCCAGTTGCTGATTCTTTCTAGTATTTTCTAGTGCATGGTGATAAGCAAGGGTCTAGTTTTAGTCTTCAGCATGTGGAAAGCCAGTTTTTCCAGCACCATTGAAGTGGCCATCTTTCTTCCAGTGAAGGCACTGAGCTTCTTGTCAAAGACAAGGTGGCTGAGTGTGTGGGGGCTGTTTCTGCATCTTCTAGTCTGTTCCACTGATCTCAGCCCCCCCCCCCAGGCCATGTTGTCTCTCTCACAGTAGCTCTGTGGTATAATTTCAAATTAGGTGTTGTTATGTTGTTGTGTGCCCTGCCTTGCCTTGTTGCTGAGAGGGCTTTTTTTTTTTTTTTTTTTTTTTTTTTGCTTTTCTAGGTATCTTCTGATTCAAATGAATTTTAGGGGTATTTTCTCTAGTTCAGTGAAGTACACTGATGGTATTTCAATTGGGATGGCATTGAATCTGCATAACAACTTGGGATATGGCCATTTGAAAAGAGGGTTTGACAAACCAGTGAGCTGTTAGAGCCAGGAAACAGCTCACCCAGGGGCTGGGGAAGAGATGCCTATATAAGAAGCCCAGGAAGCTCCTGGTCAGGGCAGTTTGTTGGGCACGGTGGCCTAGGCAAGGTCTAGGCTGGAGAAGGACCATAAGGCCAGGGCCAGAGGATGCCTTTCCCAAGCACTGGCTCAGGTTGTTCCTTGTGAGTTTCCTGTGGGCCTCAGCTCTGAAAGCCCCAGGCATGGAGCCTGTCCGGCCATGCCGCCCGGACCAGGCTGGGTGTGAGAGGAGCCTTTCTTATCTGGAGAGCTGGCCATGGAGCAGAGCTCTCGTGCTCCAAGGGTGACCATCTGCACACCTGTCACAGCCCTTGGGGCTCGTTGCCTGAGACCCTTGGGTAGAGGGGCCAAGCACTGTACCTTGTATATTCCCAGATGAGTGATGTAGAAGCTGGTGGAGCCACTGTCTTCCCTGATCTGGGAGCTGCACTTTGGCCCAAGAAGGTATGTTCTGAATCTTGTGGTTGGATGTCAGAACAGGGCTCGGATCTTGTTGTGTCCTGGGGTCCCATTGCCTTGACTGTCACAGGGATGGGAGCCCCTTCCTGCACACGCTGCGGATTTGTATTCCAGCTTCTCCTTGGGTAGGCGTGGGGCGGGAAGTCCCTTCAGGGGTGGGTGCATTTCTGAACTTCCGAGCAACTGTGAAGGGAAGTGCTTTCTGGGAAGATGCTCTGTCAGTAGAGTCCCATAGCCTGTTTGCTGTCCAAGGGGAAGTGAGCAATTTCTGCTGAGGGCAGAGTTCCTTGGTGCCTGAGGTCTTGTCTCTGAGCCAATCTCAAAGGATGTGTTCTAACAGGCTGCCTCTTCCCAGGGCACAGCTGTATTCTGGTACAACCTTTTACGGAGTGGAGAAGGTGACTACCGAACAAGGCATGCGGCCTGCCCCGTGCTTGTGGGCTGCAAATGGGGTGAGTGCCTGGGGGGGTGGTGCTGGCCATGGTGGTCCCAGCCTGGATTCTGATGGTTGGCTTTAGACCCAGAGCTGCCCGGCAGCTGCTGCCAAGTTTGCACATTGCCACAATTGTCCCCTTTCTAAGGGTCTTTCCTGCTAACCAGTCCACTGTCCAGGCTGCTTAGCTGCTTCCACCAAGACAGCTGGCTAGGATTCCTAGTAATACCAGGGAGCTAAAGGAGCTCCAGATAGCGGTGTATGTCCAGAGAGGCTTGCAGAGGAGCAGGATATGGCACAGGTTCTGAGGGAGCAGAGGACAGAGCTGCAAACATTGAGGGGAAGGGCTCTCTCAGGCAAGCAGGATCCCTGTGGGAGAGGCACAGGCTATAGAAGGCGAGGTGCTGAGTGCCCTTGTCACCCAGCAAGGACCAAGAGATGAGGCTGGAGGGTGGCGCCAGTGGTGAGCCACCAGAGGGTGGATATAGGATGTGACAGGGAGTCACCAAACCAGAGCATAAGCCTTGTTGTTTGGGGATCCATAGTGACAGAGTTACAGAAATTAAGATGAGGAAGAAGCTGAGGAGGTGGCTGATTTGACAGGGAGAGCAGTTGTACACGAAGAAAATCGGAGTATCAGCTAGATGGCCCAGCATTTAAGTGGCATAATGATGTAAACACTCATTAATCTCAACTAAAATGTGTTGTTAAAGTCTTGTAGACATTTTGCTCGGTGTTAAATACATTTGTACTTTAAAATCTGTGTGACTTCAGAAGTGCATGAAAATGATTTTGCGTCCACTGGGAGAGAGCCTGTGTTCAGAAACTGTCCCGCTGCACACATGCTTGGGGCCTGCCGTAGGTGGCCTGCTGGCGGCAGCCCTGCTCTTCTCAGTAGTTGCATCCCCTTGGCCCACAGGCCGGCTACAAGGCCGCAGGCTTCGCCTCCACTCTCTGCCGTCATCCTCCAGGACCATCAGGCTTCCTGGTCCAAGTGGTCCCCGATGACGTCCTCACCGTGCTCCTACCTCCACACCCCTTGGTGTGGCATCCGTCCTTGTGTGTATTTGTGTGTCCCTCTTCTTTCCAAGATGACATGGGTCTGGCTTCATAGTCTAGGTCCAAGGCCCTGCCTTCCTCAAATGCTTCAGAGCCCCGGGCTCTGTTCCCATGGTGGCTTTCATGTCCCTGTGCATCATGTCCCTCCTAGGATTTTGAATGCTGACCTGTTCTGTCAGGTGTCTTCTCAAGGGCCCACAAGCAGCTTGAGGCCCGCCTCTGTATCAAGTCTGCTTCCCAAGCGCAGAGCAAGAGTCACAGCGGCACAGTCCATGCTTTTTGCTCAGCGGACTCAGGGTGGTAACACACTTGCTCTCTGTTCACAGTCTCCAATAAGTGGTTCCATGAGCGAGGACAGGAATTCCTGAGGCCTTGTGGATCAACGGAAGTTGACTGATGTCCTTCGCTGCCCATCCCCTTCCTGGCCCCACACCTCAGGTCACCGTCAGGCTCAGCATGATAGACACCTTTCTGTGTGCCGGCAGAGTTTTGGAGGAGTCAGTGTTTGTATGGAGTGGGAGAGAGGATGCTGGGCTGGTCCAGTGTGTCCTGGTTCCGAGCCTCTTCGTCAGCCCGTGTCACCCCTGGCTCCAGGACAGCATCGGAGTGGCTGCAGCAGAGCCAGGCTGTCCTGCACCCAGAAGGTGTTCTGTACCTCAGACGTTGTAGGTGAAAGATGTTTCAGTGAACCAAAGTTCTCAGACCTGTTTACATATTCGTTTCTATGGCATTTCTGTAAGTTGTGGCTTACCCAGAAAAATAAAATGTCCTTGCCAGAAGCTTGAAAGAGCCTTATTTGGAGTATTTTTTAAAGACCTGCGAGGTTTTGCTGCACCAGCAGTCTGTGTGCCTGGGAATGTGTTAGCGGTGAAATATTGGTGTTAGGTTCTAGCCCTGCTTTTAAAAAAAAATTTTTTTTTTTTTAAATGTATGTAGTACAGGGTCAAGGGGCTGGGGAGATAGCTCAGTGGAATAAGTGCTTGCTTGGGAAGCACAAGGTCCTGAGTTTGATCCCTGGTACCATCAAAACAAACAAACAAATAAAAAATAATAAAACCCAGTACAGGGTCTACAGGGTTTCACTACACAGATCGCACCCAGTGATTCTCCTGTTTTCAGCCTCCCAAGTACTGGGATTACAGGGCTGTGCCACCACACTCAGTCTCAGTTGCTGCCTCAGTGCACCCCTGGGGTGGGGATCAAGTCCGGTCCCTGCGTCTGCCTGAGCAGGCACTTTGATCTGCCAAGTGTCTGGCTGGCCCTAGAGCTGCTATTACCCTGCAAAGCTTTGGTGTCCTGAAAACTGGGGGTAAAGAATGTCTTCCTGTCTCCCAGAGAATGTAAGGTGCGTGGATGGTCGCAATTGTGGTGCTGCTGTTACTTGGAAAGTCGTAACGTTTGAGATCTGTACTCTGAACTGTTTATGGCACGTGGAGCATACTTCCCGTGGCCTGTGTGCAGCCCGGGACGAGGAAACTTCGAACCTTATTGTGTGAGTTTTAGCCGTAGTTTCTTGATGCACTTGAGTGGTACCCAGTGTGGACTTGGCAAGCAACAGGGTCAAGGGACGGTGCAGCGCACGCTGGCTCCACCTCCTCCACCCCCACTCGAGGTGCGATCGAAGTCACATGCCTGCTGTGCTTGTGCTGTTCACCTTGGCGGTGAGCTCTGGGGAGTGGTACGAGCTGCCCGTGCATGCGTGCCGTGAGGACAGGCGTGCGTGGGTGTTAGTGGGCATTTCATCTTCTTAATGAATTATTAAGCTTAGACTCATCTTACTTCATGAAATAATGTAATGAGTTAAAATATAAAAATAAAGAATTCTCTTATTCACACGAACTGTCTTGTTATATGTTATATATGGCTGAAATATGTAAAATAAAATAGGTTTTTAGTGGCATGGAAAGTGCAAAAAAATGTATCTAGCTTTTTGAGCACATGACATTTTTATAGTTACATGTACATCATTAGTACTATCATTGCTTATTAAATTTTGGAATGGATTCAGTTATAGTCAGACAACCAACTTGAAAGATTTGTGTCTTCCCTTGCCTTTTTTTTTTTTTTAATGATACTGAGGATTGACCTAGAGCCCAGTGAACTATATCCCAGCCTGCTTTTTTGTTTGCTTATTTTCATTTTCTGTATTTGGTACAGAGTCTCACTGAGCAGCTTGGACTCATAGTGATCCTCCTGTCTTCAGCCTCTCCAGAACTGGGATTACAGGTGTGTGCCACCACTCCTGGACTTGGTCCCCAGCTCAGTGCACCCCGAGGATGGGGCCAGTGTAGCATGCAGGACCTGGGATCAGGTCCTTTTTTTTACAGTATCTTGTCAAGTTGCTAAATTTCCCAGTCTGAGCCTGAATTTGTAATTCTTCTGCCTCAGCTTCCCATATTACAGACATCTGTGCCCATGCCTGACTTTGACTAGACTTCTATAAGACCTGTCTTCCCAGAGAAAAATATCCTTTGCTTCACATTTACCCTTATTCATATCGTCACTTTTTTGGCAGTAGGTACATTCATGAATATAAATATTTTCAACAATGAAGCACATGGAAAGTAAAATTAGATTAAAAATTTCTAGGTAGGCGGTGGTTGTGTACGCCTATAATCCCAGCACTCTGGGAGGGGAGGCAAGAGGTTTGCAAGGTTGAGCCCCACCTGGGCAATTTAGCAAATTAGTGAAACTGTATCAAATCGAATAATAGAAAAGGGCTGGGGATGTAGCCTAGTGTGATAGCCCTGGGCGCAATCCCTGGTACTGTCCCCTCCCCAAAGAAAAAGATTCAGTCATATGGTTGTGTAGTTTGGTCTTAATCTCTTACTTAGTTATTTGGCACAGGGTCTGGCTACGCAGCTTTCACTTGTAGTGATCCTCCTGTCTCAGTCTCCCCCGCGCTGGGATTATAGGCGCACTCCCTCACACTGGGCTTTGGTGGTGGCAGGGTTCTCGGGCTGGCACAGCATGCAGTGCCAGGGATTGAATACAGGTCCTTGGGCTACCAGGCAGGCACTTAGACTGCCAAGCTATCTCCCCGACCCACTGTAGTTTGATTTTAATGGTTCATGTAGTTTTGTTGGTGTATAAGTAAAATAATGCAATCAGTACACTGTGGTTAGTCTTTTGAACTGTTTTCAATCTTTGTATATTGTGATTAGTGGCTGTGATAAGTGCTTCTATACACCAGGGTTTCTGATGTACACAAACACGTTTCTTTGGGAAATATATGTGGGTTAGTGGAAAGGCGGATTCTTGATAGGTGAGTCTCCTTTTGTCACTTTTCAATGTGCCTTTTATTAAGAGAAGGTAAACCGCTGCTACAGTAATAGTCCCTGCGTCTCGGGGACTTGGTGTCTAGACCGTCTCTCATACAGACACCACTGGGACTGCCATCTGATCCCTCCCTGTGGCCTTTGTGGGCAGAGCCTGCGAGGAAGGAGTTGGTAAGGGAGTCCAAGAAGCGCCCTCTGCAGAGTTACTGCTCCAGGATAACAGCTCAGAGACCCGGAAGACGCGGGAAGATGCGGAGCATGGCAGAGAATGCAGTGGGTGAGGCGCGCGTTTTCCTTCTTTGACATCAGTGGAGCTTCTTGAATCTCTGTACAGTGTGGCTGCTAATACATTTAGGAAAATTATAAAACATTTTCTCTTCCAGCATTATCTGTGTCCCATCTGCAATCCTGATTAAATGTTAGGCGAGTCTCCCCTTGTTACTTTTCAGTGTGTATTTTATTAAGATCAGATAAACCTCTTAGTTAGACTCTGTTCTTCTTGTCTCTGAACCTGTCTTATCTTTTCCATTTTTCCTATATTTTCAGATTTTCTATAACTGTCTTGTAATTTAAAATATCTGTTAAATGCATTTTAGAATTTTTTTGTGAAGGCCTAAAAGATGTAATTTCATGGTTTTCTGTTTAAAACAGCTGTCTTGTGTGTTGCTCAGGATAACCTGCTCCCTCCTTTCTAGCTGTTTTTAAGATTTTCTCTTTAGTTTTCAGTAATTTAGCTATGGATGGACCTACTATCACAGGTTCTTTTTGTTATTTCTATGCTTGGCATTTACAGAACTTCTTGAATTCGATGAGTTTTAGAAATTGCTGACATTGTATCTTCCAGGTATTGTCTGTCCTGAGTTTTCTCTTTGTTCTTTCTGAGACGCCAGTAATCTGGATGTTAAAAACTTTTCACAGTGTTTCAGGTCTCCTGCGCTTTCTTTTGTCTCCTAGCAATTTTCCATTATTCTTTAGTCTAGACATTTTCTGTTAATCTCTCCTGTACTGTTCAATCTTCTGCTAAAGCTATTATTGATTGGTTAATTTTAGTTCTCAAATCTCACTTATTCTGGCAAGTGGGCCAGGGAGAGGGTGTGGCTCAGGGCTACAGCATATGAAACAGTTTTTTTAAAAATACGTATTTAAAAATTTTATTTATTTATTTGGTACTGGGTCTCGCTGTACAGCTTGGACTCACAGTGGTCCTCCTGTCTCAGCACCCCAGTGCTGGGATTCTAGTTTTGGTGGCTGGCCTGGTACACCTGGGACTCCGGGGCAGTGTGGCACTTGGTGCTGGGGACGGAACCTGGGTCCCTGCACTTGCTAGGCAGGCACTTAGGCTGCTGAGCTATCTCCTCAGCCCTGAGGCACAGTTTTTAACACCCAACTGAATTGCATTGGTTTATATAGACTGGCATGTGGTACACCCTCAGTGAATATTAGCTGCTATCACTATTAAAAGTGTGCAAAGGGAGTACCCAAGGTTGGGAAATGTATGTGGGTTAGATCGTAGATGCCCCCTACAAATTTTATGCATTCGGAGGTGGGGCTTTGCAGGTGGGTAGAAGCAGGGAAGCCATCCTCCATGTGCCTCGGTCCTCTGCGGAGTTTCAACAGATTTGCTGTTTGGGAGTCAGGCCTAGTGGGAAGAGGCAGGTCACTGGGTGCCAACCTGCCGGGGTGAACTGTCCCTGGCTCCTGTCTCTCTGTGTCTCCTGGCGGCCTTCTGCTACCAGACCCTTCTGCCATGTCATTTCTGGCTTGGAGCTAGCCAGCCAAAGACTAAACCCACTGGAAATTGTGACCAGACACTCCTCCTTTCTGTTGTGTTAGATATTTTGTCTCATCAACAGGAAAATGATGAAAAGATTAGTGATCAGGTATTTTCTACATTTATGCAACAACTAGGGGTGGATTAATAGTGGAAGAATGGCTGTGTGCTGGTCATATTTATTGTTTAATCTTCATTTCACTAACCACATTGAGAGTGAAATGCAGATTTTATAAAGGCAAATAAATTAGTTGCTTGAGACACTGCACCTCCCACATGAAAAACCCTACTCCAGAGCTACCACAGCACAGACCTGTGTCTCTTGGGCTTTGACCACTATAGACCGAATGTGAAACCATAGGTGGCCTTAGTGATCCTGATATCTGGATATTGATGACGAACTTTTGTTCTTTGAAGAATAGGTGGCTGTTCTATGTTTCCTGGGTTTAATTGTATAGCTCTTTTTTTTTTTTTTGGTCTTTTTTAGGACAGGATGTACAGGGTCTCACTGTGTAGATCAGACTCATAGTGATCCTCCTGTTTACAGCCTCCCAAGAGCTGGGATTACAGGTGCACAACACCACACTCAGTCTCAATTGCTTGCTCAGCATGCCCCGTGGGCAGGGCTGGCACAGCAGGCCTGGGGATTAAACTCTTGGCCTCTGCGTCTGCGTACTGCTTAATCTGCTGAACTATTTGGCTGGCCTTTGTATGGCTCTTTTATAATGTGTTGTCTTACCATTCTGCCTATTCTTCCAGTGAGATCTGAAGCTTTTCAAGATGTACTCCATTCTCCTTAACCTTGGGACCACAAAATTGTCTCTATTTTTGTAAATACAGTTTATTAAGCTTTTGAAATCTAGATTTATTTTTGTCTATTATAAGCCTATATTCTTGTTGATCTCTATTATTTTTGATGATTGCAGACTTCAGTGTCCCTGGGTCCCAGTGAATGGACTGGAGTTGGCTTTGGTATGAAGTGTGTGTTGCTCAGCTTTGACTACTTCATCTTAAGCCAAGCTATTCATGGCATCCTAAGTGACGGCTCCCAGTGACTGCGTCACCCTGCTTTCCTTGACACTAAAACACCCTGCTGTGGTTTCTGGTTACATCCTGACATGTTGCTCCCCCTTTATTGTCTGGCTTTTGGAGGATCAATCAAGTGGAATCCAGTAAGCTTTTACAGTATAAGTCAGTTATTTTGGACTCTGTTTCCATATACATATATTTGTCAGTCACTTCTTAAACCAGTACAGTCATATAATGAATGTCAGTAAATGCCTTGCAGATGCTGAGCGCTGGAGCTGAACAACACCATGAGGCCTGGCTCAGCCTTCTGGGCTGCACGTGAGCCGATGCCTTGCGTGCACCGGGGTGGGCCAGGCTGGGTCGTATTTTCTATAAATGAGTCTTAGCTCCCATGCTTGGCGTAGCCTGCCTGCACTTCATCAGGACAGAAAGGTCTCAGCCAAGTATTTTCACTCAGTGAGAAAATGGAGAGAGAAGTTTCCAGATGCTGATGTTTCTTTTGTAGGTTAATAAGGGACAGGACCGTAACAGGCCAAGATCTTTTCTTTTTTTAAACACACAACAGGTATATCCTTTTTGTGAAGTGGAGATATTCTCAGGGCTCCTAGAAATATTGAAATACATTTTGTAGAATGTCACTGTTTATGGGAAGAATATTTTCTGGGACATGAGTCCTGTCTTCTCTTTTTCTCCCTTTCTGAGAGAGTTTACTTCTGTGTGGTGAAGTGGTTTTATCCCTCAGAATTACTGTGGCCCACATGTCGCTATTAGTCATAGGGTAGGAGGGTTAGGATACAAGTACCCTGATAATTGAGTGTACTGTGAAGTTTGAAGACTTAAACATTTCTAAGAACGTCCTTCTCTCTTTTGAAGGCAGAAGCTAGAACAATTTGATTATCACATCATCTTAGCTGTAAGATCCAGCAGTGCAGAGAAAGCTTCTTCTAGGGTGGAGGGCCTGACTCTCATTAGAGCTCTGTGCTCAGTGAAGCAACTTCAGAGTTTATCAGATTCTGATGGACTCTTCTGTCTTCTTACAAGAGTATGACTGGCTTAATTTTTGTGGAAAAAACACTTGGAAGAATGTGGCTGAAGCTGAGTTCTCTATGATGGAAGCAAATAGAGCCTGTAATTCTCACAGCCCATCTAGGGCCTTTCCCTTGTCTCCTTCTCCAGATGGAGGAATTAATGATGGTTGAAGAGAGTCATCTCCAGAGGACTGAGCAGAAGTAAATGCAGACCGCTGCAGGGTCCCAAGCTCTGAAGCCAGGCCACACGGACCTACTGAGCATTAGGTCACAATCCTATGTGACAGAAATTCAGCAAAAGTGCTAGCAGAAATGACAGAAAGAAAAATTAAAGTTAGACCTTCAAGAACTTTGGGTAATAGTGGCACACAAGAAAAGGATGTTTAAAATGATTAGATATGTGGGCCAGGGGCATAGCTCAGCACTGTAAGCACCTGCCTGGCAAGCATGAGATCCCGAGTTTGATCCCTGATACTGGACAAAAAAAAAAAAAAAAAAAAACACGACAAGGAAAACCAAAAACAACCCTTTGGGATATGTAATAAATAATTAAGGCTTAATAAAATGATTAGATATCTAAAAGACATAGAAAATGTAAGAAAGCAACACAGATCTAGCAAAAAGGCTGTGGAGTACTAAAGATATTTTCTAAAAGTGAAAGACAGATGGTGAAAGTGCCGGGGAGATGGCTCAGTGAAATAAGCACTTCCCTGGCGAGTGCAAGGGTCTGAGTTCAATCCCTGGCTCTGCCAAAAAAAAAAAAGTTTGAAAATTCACTTGAAGGGATAAACCACACATAGCGATTAGTAAGGTGCTGTCTCTGGGATCCAAATTTACACTCCTGTGCTCTGCTGTGTGGTGCTGGAACCAGGACCGGGTTCTGCCATAGGGGGCAGTAGAGATGGACTGAACTGCGCCAAAGAAGAACTGGCCGGCTCCTGTGTGGCTTGTTGTTCCTAAGCCAGTATTAAGCCAGTCTTAACCCTGCACCGCGACTGCGATGGGTGTTTCTAGTTTTCTATTTTCCCATCTTCAACAGGCAACTTTATTGTACTGATTTATGAACGGCAGCACCACTGAGTCGGTGCTGTTTCTTGAGGCTCGATGCTAACACCTTTGATGTCCCTGCACCAGCCCCAGGAGTGTAGGAGAGCCCTGTCCCCTTCAGGGGCCCAGCCTGCAGCTCCACAGGATCCCTAGGTTGCAGCCATGGCTCACGTTTGACACACACCTCTTCTCTCCTCTCCCCTCTCCTAGGAGTGGAGGCTGCTGTCTGGGTTGCATCTGTGTTTTTCAGGGGTCCTTTTCTGCCTTTTCATTCCCTATAGTGAATCCTTTTTGGTTCCTTGGTGTGGCCCCTGTTTCTTTCCCTTTGAAAACCAATTCTGTCTAAAGAGTTAAACTGTTTGATGTTTCATCAGAGAGTGCCAGTAAAGAAGTAAAAATACAAATGAAAACATAGGAGCTGCAAAATACAGTAGCTAAACTATACCATCAAATTTCCACTGGCAGAAGAAAAACATCAGTGACTTTGAAGATAAGTGAGTTGAAGTCACCCAATTTGGCAGGGGAGGAAAGGAATAGAAAAAGATGGGCAGAGCCTCACAGACCTGGGAAATCAGTAAGGCTGCATGAAGCCTCACAAAGGAGAGAGAGGAAAAGGGGAATGATACTTTAATAAAGCATTCCAGAAAACCTGGAAAATTTGATGAGAAATTCTAATCAGCCCGCCTGAAAAGCTCAGTGCATGCTTAACTGGGTGAAGCTAAAGAAATTCACACATACAGATATTGTAGCCAAGCTTCAGAAGTCAAATATCAAAAGGCAGTCTCGAATATAGAAAGAGAAGGAAGCAGGGAATATCAATAAGATTAACAGCTGATTGGTTAAAAATTCTGAGGCCAGCAGGCAGTGGGGTGACATAGGTAGAGTGCTGCAAGAAAAGCCATCACCAAAAATCCTACAGCAAGCAAAGGTGTTCTTCAGAAATTAAGATATTTCTGGATAAGTAAAACCAGAATTATTCACCAGCTAGAATTAAATCACAGAATCACATTTTTGTGCTTTTACGTAGGTTTTTTCTTACCAGAAATATTAAAAGTGATTCTTTAGGTTGAAGTGACAGGACCCCCAGGCGGCAACTTGAGTCCACACAAAGCAATGGCACTTCTGAAGATCGCCACATAAATAAATATAAATTACAGTGTGAAGGTACTTTTGTTTGTAACTCCTTTCTTCTGATATAAAACACAATCATGAGCTGGTTGTGGTGGTGCACACCTAGAATCCCAGAATTTAGGAAGGCTGAGGCAGGAGTCCTACCTGAGCAATTTAGGGATGCTGTATGTCAAGAACAACAACAAAAACGTATGTAAGGGATAAGGGCGTGGGATGTGGCTCAAGGGCAGAATGCCCCTGGGTTATCCTCAGTAAGCAGTAATTATAAATAATAAATAGTAAATGTAAAACTGTATTATCACCTTATCAACATATAATTTAGGCGACACTACTTTAAAGAGAGGAGAGGGAGTGATGTTATATTTGAACAGGTTTTTTTTGTATATTATTGAAATTAAAGTAGTAAGACTGAGCTGTCTTATTAATTTTCTTATTGCTGGGACAAAATACCCAAAACTCACAAATTAAGGTAGGTTAAATTTTATTTTGGCTCCAGGTCTGTAGAAGCCCATAGTCAAGGTAGGGCAGTATGGGAGAGGGGCTTGGCAGAGGAAAACAGGCCAGAGTGTGGCAGGCGGGAGGCAGCAAGGGGAGGGAGCCTCCCTTTCCCGTTTTATGCTACCCTCACTACAAGCCCATTGGTTGGTGCCACTCACACCCAGAAGGGTCTCCTGGCTTCAGTAAATTCATTCAACCGCAGCCAGAACAACAGTGATCTAATTAGGGGACTAATCCAGTTATCACACTCTTACTCCAGTATCGCCCATGATCCAGCCACTTCCCAGAAAACCATACCTATTGGGGTTGGGGATTTAGCTCAATGACTCAGCACCTGCCTGGCAAATGTGAGGTTCTGAGTTCAATTCCTGGTACCCCCCCCATGTGCCTATGAGTGCATGAGGCTTGGAGGAACATCTATATATAGACTACAGCAGGGGATTAATTACAGTCCCCAAAACAGACACTAATAAAAAGAAAAAGAACTCAAAAAAACATGGTAAAAGAAATTAGAATGATATAACAGGAAACTATCCAAAAGATTTTAACAAGAGTAGAACAAATAGGGATATAGATAGAGAATAGACAGATGATAGAACGAAAACAGGTATAAGCCCTACCTGTCAGCAATTACATGAAGTGGATAACAGTAGAGCCCAAGGGTAGAAACTGACGAATTGTGTAAAATATATTTCAACTATATGACATCTACGAGAGAGACAGACACTTATTGTAAGGAGGCTGAAATTAAAAAGTCGGAGCAAGGTACAGGATGCAGCATCTCCTCAAAGGACTTCTAGGAAGCTTTACTAACAGAATAGACTTGGAGACAGAAGTTGCTGCTAGAGACGGAGAAGAAAACCTTGTGAGAAAGAATTAAGAAGGAAGGTACAACTGATAGAATATATAATATACTTCCCAGAGCAGAGCCTGGAAACACACGAAGCATTTAAACTGTGGGAATTAAAGGGAAACAGAAGTCAACAACAACAGTTGGAGACGGCAGTCCTTCACTTTCTTGGCAGTAGATCAGTAAGGAAACAGAAGATGTGGATACATAACGAGCTCGATAGGCCAATAGACATCCGTAAGCACTGAAGAGCAGTTGGGTATATGGACTTCTCAAGGTCTGTAGAACACTGGGACATGCCGCATGTGTGCCCATAAAGCAAGCTGCCACAAAATTCTTTTTTTTTTTGTAATTTGTATTTATTTATTTATTTTTCAAAGCTAATTAATAGGATATTTTCAATAGTTAATACATCGTACATTGTTGTCTTCCTAGTGGTTATCCATAGTATAAGAAGCAAGCAAGATATCCTGTCCAAACACTATTACAACAAATCTTTCTTCTTATAGAATTAAGCAAAAGTAGCTGTATATCTATCCTAACTATTCTGTATATACAAATACAAAATGGTTCTTCTTTGTATCCTCTTTTTTGTTTAGGCCTGTCAGAGATGGGTATTCCATTGGCATTTAAATACTACAGGTGTGTGAATTCAGCAAAACAATCCAACACAGTCCATAGCTGCCATAAAATTCTAAAAATTGAAATATGAATTATGTTTCCATCTAATGGATTGCATTGGAAATAAGAGATACAAATTTGGGAGATTCACACGTATGTGGAAATTAAGATGTTCCTACAATAATTAGTGGAAGGAGTAAGAACTCATAAAATTAGAAAATATTTTGAGATAAGGATACAGAAGCAGAGCATGTCAAAACCAGAGAGAGACAGCACAGCATACTGAGAGGGAACTCTAGAGATGTATACAACTTTATTTTTTAAAAAATAAAAGTTCTGAATCAATAACCTAATCTTTTAATGTAGGAAATGAGCTCAGAAGAGCAGACTTAGGCCACAGCACATAGGAACAGGGAAGTAGGAGAGCATAGTGCAGGAGCAGAGAAAATGGGAAATAAAAAGCAAAAGCTACAACTGAGTTTTTAAAAAGATCAACAAAATTCACAGACACTTAATTAAATTAGTGAAAACCCCAGAAGATTCAAGTCATTATTAGAAGAAAATATTCTAGTAAATCTTCTTGGCCTTCAATTAGGCAATTATATCTTGGCTATAACACGTGAAATACTCAGAAGCAAAGACAAACAAATACGCATTTGGGACTTTATAAAAACTTAAAATATTTGTCCAGTGTGACTAATTAGAGAAGAATAAATCAAAACCATTACAAGACACTATTTCACAATCAGAAGGTTGAAAAATAAACAAAAAGTTAATGAGGATTTAAGAAGCTCGAGCCCTCACCCATTGCCAGTGGAGTTGTGAACTAGTGTGGTCATTTTGGAAAACAGACCAGCAATTTTTAAAATAAAATTTTATTCTTACATGTACAACAGGCTCCAAGAACACACTTCATTGTAGTTACAGGTGTCAAGAGATGCCATGGCAGGGCACCAGATATCTGAATAGGAATGGAGTCCAGGGTTACCATCATTGTACACACAAGAAACTTTATTTTTTGCCAGATTTCTTAATTCCACCTGTGGCCAAGGGACCCTTTCCCGCGGCCTTCGTTTGTAGCTCCTCAAGTTTCTTCTGCTCTTCCTTTTGCTTCTGTTTGAAAGCTCTATTTTCCTCATCCATCTTCTTGGCCTGTTTTTTGGGCTGCTTCAGGGGCTTCTTCTTGCCACCTTTGTGGCTGGACATGGCACCTGCACACCCTCCAGATCTGAGCTCGGCAGCCAGCGACCAACAGCAGTTTTTCAGAAGGTTAAACATACAGTTGCCATTTGTCCCAGTAAGTCTGCTGCTAAATGTACAGTATTCCAAGAGAAATGACCACATAGGCCTGCAGGAAAATCTTGGATACAGAAGCTTTAGTCATAGCAAAGCAAAAACAATGCAAAGGCTCTTCGACTGATCAATAAAATATTCAGCAGTGAAAAAGAAATGAGTTACAGATACGTGTTACAACACACATGAAACTTAAAAAAATTATGCTGAGCGAAAGAACCAGCCACATGAGAGCATGTGCTGTAGAATCCATGCCAATGATATATCCAGAGTAGGCAGATGGGCATCAGTTAGCGGTTGCCTAGAGCTTGGCAGAGCATGTGGGGTCGGGGAGTGGTGGCTGATGGATACAGGGTGTATTTTTGAGGTGAGGGAAGTGCTCTGTAGTTGCACAATCCGTTGAATAAACCAAAACACTGACAAATTATTTAGATGGATGCACTTTATTTTTATAAAACTGTCAGCAAAACTGTCATGAAAGAAGTGAATGCACCCGACTTTCTGTTACTCACAAAAGATCCCCTCTCACAGTAGACGGCAGAATGCATCTCATCAAAGTCCTGGCGGTGACAACAGAATGTTTGGATGAAGGAGTCCATCAGTTTGGATGAATTTTGTGGTGAAGAGCTACATTGTGGCTAGGAAAAAAGAAAGCTGTATTTCTTCAAGATTTATCATTTTGTCTCTTAGCTACTATTCTGAAATCTGCACTAGAGATGTGGCTGCTGCTGGCTCCGAGGCTTGGGTGGGCCTCTGGTTCCAGCTGCTCAGGAAGCTGAAGCAGGAGGATCATTTGAACCCTGGCATTTGAGGCCAGTCTCAGCAACATAGCAAGGCTCTATCTCTTAAAACAAGGTTGTTGAAATAACTCTAAATATAATATTTACCACAGGAAGTATGTGCTAAACTTAGCAATTAGAAGAGAAATGCTAATATTCAAGGAATACCATGTGCCTCTGCCAGCTCTGTTGTAAACACTTGGACACCAGGAAGCAAAATAGAATTCTTCATGGCACTAACTTTCTGGTTAAAGGGAAGAGGTAATAAAATATCCTGGATAAGTATGTCATATAACATGTTAAAAATAGAGTAAGGGCCAGTCAAATAGCTCAGCCTGCAAACAGGCTCAGGGGCCTGGGGTTCGATCCCTGGGCCAGTGCCTGCCGTACTGAGACTGTGATTAAGACTGCACATGATGGTGAGCCCTGTAATCCCAGCTCTTGGGAGGCTGTAAACAGGAGGATCACCGAGTCCGATCTAGTAGTAACACCCTGAACACTCTCTAGACCCTTCCCTAAAACACACACACACACACACACACACACACACACACACACAAACAAACAAAAGCAAAAACAAAAAAATAGAGTAAGATGAGCGAGGCCAGAGGCACTCGGAATCTGCAATTTTAATGTTATATTCTCAGCTTAATAAAAATTTTATCTGTATAGTAATATGTTCACAAGAGATATATAAAACTCAAGTATACGGAAAAGCTGAATGTAAAGGATTATAAAATATACACCAGACAAATAGAAAAAATGCCAGTGAGCCTGTGTTGATGTCAGACAACACGTCTTTAAAATAAGTCCTGGCACCAGGGACCCTAGCTTGTTCAGGCACTGCAGGGTAGCATTAAACATTAAAATGGGTACTTTCAAAATTATGAGCGTTGATAAAGCTCAATGAGTGCAGACTGTGTCACCGTGCCGACGAGGGTCTCAGGCCAAGCCACGCAAATCAAAACACATTAAGATTGTAGGCGATGTGCGTGAGGTATTTAGCAAGTCTGATACGATGCGCATCTATAGGGCCTTGTGGGGCTTAAGCGCACAGCGAACATTTTTTTAAAAAAAGCTCCCCGTCGATTGGAGACCACGTATGGTCACCGTAGCCAACAGGGGGCGCCAGGCCGGCGCCGTAGAAGGCGGAGTCGGCTGCGCGCGGAGGAGGGCGGGGAGCCCGGCGGGCTCGGGCGGGAGCGGGCAGTGGGAGGCTGTGCGCCCGGCCGCGGTCCGGCTGTCCGGGCGGCTCCCGGCAGGCGCGGACGGACAGCGCGCGTGGGGGCGCGGGCGCCGCCCGGCCGGGCCAGGACCCCGCGGCGGGCACAGGCGCGCTCCGCCCCCTCGCGGGCCGGACCCGAGACCGCGCGGCCGGTCGGGCAGAGCGCCCCCTGGCGGCGCTTGCGGGCCGCGCCGCCGCCGTCAGCACCTGGGAGAGAGGCCGGACCGCGGGAACCGGGGCGGCGCGGCGTCCGCGCGTGCGCCCACCGCCGCGAAAGCCGGGTCCTCCGAGGGCCGCGGGGCGCGCCCACAGCCCAGCCGGGACTAGAGGCAGGGGCGCAAGGCTTCGGACCGGCCCCGGGCGGCCGCAGGGGAGCCGAGGCTCCCGGCGGCGCCACGAAGGCCCGGGGCTGGAGAGAGCCGTCCGTCTGGTTGGTCAGGGCTGTGGCTTCTCACTTTTACTGATTTGTTGGATCTGGGCTGTCCCTGCCCCTGTTGGCCTTCTTTTTCTCTTTTCTTTTTCTATTCTCTGGCTTTAATGTTCTTACTGTATTGGATAGTTGTGAAGCTTTGGTTCCATGGGTTTCTCCTGGGACCTGCACCCCCACTCCGGTGTCTCCCCTTCTGTCCTTTGGCTGCTTCCTGCTGTGCTCCACGTCCCTGCCCCTCCTCTGCATCTGTCTAACAGTATAAATGTAACAAGGGGACTCTAAGTGCATCAGAGAGTAAGAGTTATAAGGGCAAATCAGGACAATCCCTAAGAAAACCGGACTTAAGAGGAATCAATCAAAACCAACAAAAATATTATCAGGCACCAGCAGACCTCCCTCAGTCTTGAAACACATTTCCACCCGTGTGCATCTTGTTACTAAGACAGTACTCTTCTAAACGCATCTACATCAGCCCTCTACCCTAGCTGTAACATAACTCCAAGAGCATGACACCCTGATTTCTTTCTGCCTAATGACGTCTCTTACCTTCCTCTCTTCCCATTGACATCGACCCTCCCCAGTACCCCTCCTCTTCACTTTCTTGCACCTCACACATCCCAGTAAAATGTAGCCTAACAGATATTAACAAGAGGATGAAATTATCAAAATGAGCTTTAATGTTCATGATTGATATATGCTTGGTTCTGTTGATGTTGTAACAGTAAAGTTTTCCTTATGACATAGTGACAGGATCCAACCGAATTAAATTGAAAGGCTTGTAGAGGTGAACAGTATCCCTAGACAAAGCCATGAACACATCACTGGAAAACAGAATCTCACTAAGGATATTATTGTATCTACAACAAACTCTTCTCTAACCTCAATCCTCAACAGATATATCTTGTTACAGATGCAATTGGATCAGAGCCAAATCAAATTCCATAGTTAGGTTCACTGTTGACTTTATGGGGAAATTTGATTCCTTTCTCATCCAATTCAGTTTGCAGCCAGAATCATGGAAAGAATTAAGTTCATGAATTGAGTCACTGATATATATAGACACACACTACACAGGAATGTGAAAAGCAAGGCAACAAAAACCCCCTAAAGATTCCCAGCACTCCCAAGACAGAGTCAACGGCCACTGACGGAGAAAAAAACATCAGGTAATGAAGCAGCACAAAATAAAGAAGAGTGAAAAACTAGCCAAGTTCAAAGAGGGAATGACCTGAAAGATGATGGAACTGAGGTGCAAAATGGCCAACGTAGGTGTGAGAGAAACAAAAACTTGGAAGATCTGAATGGAATGATAAATTAATCGAAGATGTAGATCCATTAACAGGCACCAGACAGAAGTTCTAAAGGTAAAGAATTGTATAGAACTTAATATATTGCAGAAATGATTAGTGTGAAAGCAAGGTTTCTGAAATTGAGGACAAAGTAAAATATCACAGTAACTTACCCAGAAAAGCCTTAAAAACAAAAGAACAAGACAAATTTATCTCAGAGCTATTGGATAATGCCAAGTAAACTAACCTAAGGCTAACTGGATTTAGAAAAAAATTAGAGTGCAGCACATAAGGAATGAAAAAATGTTTACAGAAATCAAAATAAAAGCTTTACTTATATTTTTTAGGGAAGGATCTACAGGGTTTTCAGGGTCTTACTATTAGATCCGGCCTGTACTGATCCGCCTGTGTATAGCCTCCCAAGAGCTGGGATTACAGGCACATGCCACCACGCCCAGTCTCAATCAATGTCACAGCACACCCCAGGGGCAGGGGCAGCACTGCAGGCCTGGGATCAAACCCCTGTTCCCTGCACCTGCTTGCAGGCACTAATCCATTGAGCTATTTGGTAGGTCCATAATAAAAGTTTTATGAAGACATTTCAACACAGGTAAGTGAGGCTTACAGAACACTAATTACAGCGAAAAAAGGAAGCTTGCTATGACATCATAGTCAAAATCCCTGACACCTAACAAAAAGATAAAATCTTAAAAACTGTCAGAGAAAAACAAAAATCATACACACTATAAAGGTAAAGATTGCAGCACAGTCTTCAATACAAATTGTAAAGGCTAGGAGCACTTGGAGTGCTTCAAGCTCTAAAACAAAACAACAAACAAAATCTAACCCAGACTATCATGTCCTGCAAAACTATCTTTCAAAATTAATGGAGAAATAAGGCTGTTCCGACATCTGAACATCAGCAAAGAACACTGTGAGAGGTATGTGAATACCAGACCAGCACAAAAACAAAAACAAAAACCCCTCGAGATTATCCTACACAGAAACAATAAAACCAACAAAACTAAAAAGTCGGATGTAGTATTGTGGACCTGCGAGGATCTTCAGCCCCCTCTGTCCTCCTACCAAGCTCGTGGTCCATTTCTTCTACTGAATGTGAGATGGTTTTATCCCTCAGAAATATGGCTCCTCCAGCAAAAATCAGTGCTGTCATTATAATAATCAGCAATAATTTGTTCTATTCACCTTTTACATGCCACTGAAAAATGACACATAGGGACAGATCCCTGAATTCTGTATGGTTAGATTACCCATTAAATGATCATTTGCTAATGGCCACTACATTTAGCAGCACATAGATTTTCTCCAAAATAAACCACATATTATGCCAAAAAGCCTGATTAAATAACTACAAAAGATTTAATCACCACATGCATACTATTAGATTATTGTGCATTGAAACTAGAAATCAGTCATGAAAAATAAAACACTGAAAATTTATATCTGGAAATTTATTTTAAATTTAGAAATTCATTGTTTAATAAACAAGCTTCATGTAGCTTTAGTTTCAAAAGCAACACACACACACACACACACACACACACACACACACACACCCAAAACCCAGTGAAACCAAGACACTATTTCAAAGTGTTAGCAATATCTGGAAATTTAATAGAACACTCCCGGATGCTCCAGAAGAAATCAAGGAAGAAGTTAAGCAATTGATAGAATCAAACAACAATATCAGTAAGAGCCACCAAGAGCTATGGTACACAGTGAAAGCAGTAAGAGTGAACTACTGCAGTCAGTACTCACATTAGAAAAACAGAGTTAGTTCAAATAAATAACCTAATGAGGAATCTCAGGATACTCAAAAAAAACAATAACAGCCTAAATGCAAAACCAGTCTAAGGAGGGTCTTTGTAACAGAGCAGAAAATTAGTAATATTGAGACTAAAAAAAAAAAAATGCAAACATGAGTGAGTGGAAGACCTGGTTCTTTGAAAGAGTAAACAAAATAAATACACCTTCGGTCAAATTTACCAAAAGAAGAAGAAAAAAGATTTGTAGCAATGCATTTAGAAATGAAAATGATGAATTCAAAATAGATTTCCAAAATCCAGAATATCATTAGTAATTTCTATGAAAAGTTGTATCCTAAGAAATTGTAGAATCTTGAAAAAACAGATTCCTAGATATGAATTTATTGCCCAAGTTAAATTAAAAAGATACAAGAACACTGGACAATCCAATAATAAGCAGTTCAATTGAGGCAATAAAGGCCTAAAACCAAGAAAGCCCCAGCAAATGATGGATTCACTGCTGAATTCTGTAAGAATGTCAGGAAGTTATAGTACCAAGGTCCTCAGACTCTAATGGAATTGAAAGAATCAAAACTCGTTCATAGAAGCCAACATCACTCTGATTTCAAAGCTAGACAATGTCCCAACTGAAAAAAGAACACAGGCCAATCTCTTTAAAATACATGCAAAAATCTCCAGTAAGATATTGACAAATAGTAACAAATCATCAAAAGGACCATATATGATGGCAGAATTGGCTTTATCTCTGGGATGTAAGAATGGCTGCACATTCTGGGGCGATAGCTTGGCAGTCTAAGCACCTGCTTGGAAAGCACAAGGACCCAGGTTCGATACCTGGTACCACATGTCGAGTTGCCCTGGAACCCTGGGTGTGCTGTGCTGGCCACTGAAACTGGGTGTGGTGGTGTATGCCTGTAATCCCAGCACTGGGGAGGTTGGGACAAGGACCACTCTGAGTCCAAGCTGTGTAGTGAGACCCTGTACCAAAAAAAAAAAAAAAAAGAAAGAAAAGAAAAAAGAATGGTTCAACATATAGAAATCTATAAATGTAAAGATTCAAGGAGAAAAATCACATGATCATATCAATAGATGTAGAAAAGCTTTGGACATAATCAAATACTGATTCATAATTCTCATAGTTACAAAAACCTGAAGAAAATAGGTATAGAAGGACTTTACCTGAATCTGGTAAGAATCATTTATAATCAGCCAACAGCCAATATAATATTCAACGGGAAGAATCTGAATGCTCTCTCTCTAAAATGAGGAATAAGATGAGGATGGTCAGTACCACCACTCCTGAAAACAGTTTGCAATGTATTAATTTATTGAATCTGTCCTGTTAATTTGTCTTGAAACTCTCTCATTGGTATTTGTACTTCAATAAAATAAAATAAATAAAAAAATACCACCACTCCTATTCAATATAGTCCTTGAATATTAGGTAGAGCAACTAGCCAAGAAGAAGTTTTTAAAAAGGGCTATGTATAAGAAAGAAAGAGGGCTGGGGATGTAATTCAGCAGTGCAGTGCATGCCTGGCAAACAAGTTCTGAGTTTGATTCCGGGCACCTCCCCTCAAAAAAAAACAAATAAAAAGGAAGTCAAATTATCATTATTTTCAGATGATGTGGTCCTTTATATCCACATTCTTAATACATTTGTTTTGGTTTTTAGATTTATTTGGTACAGGGTCTCACTACTCAGCTCAGACTCATAGTGATCCTCCTGTCTCGGCTTCCCTTAGTACTGAGATTATAAGCATGTGCCACCACGCCTGGCTTTGGTGGCATGGCCCTGGTTCGCATAGGGCCTGCACAGCATGCAGTACCAGGAATTGAACCCAGGTCCTTGTGGTTTCCAGACAAGTGCTTACACTGCTGAGCTATCTCCCCTGATCCTTTATATTGAAGACCTCAAAAATGTTACCAAAAGACTTCTAGAAATACTAATTAAATTCAGCAATGTAGCAGGACATAGAATCAACATACAAATATCAATAATGCTTTTGTCTACCAATAATGAACATACTGAGAAAGATTTTAGGAAAGCAATACCTTTCTCAATAGCATCAAAGAATTAAATACTTAGAATTAACCTAACCAAGGAAGTGAAAGATCTGTATAATGAAAATTACAGTACTCTGAGAAAAGAAAGAAAAGAGGACATCATAAAACAGAAAGATGGTCCCCATTCCTGGATAGGCAGAACCAGTATAGTCAAAATAGCCATACTTCCAAAACTGATACATAGACTGAACACAATCCAAGTCAAAAGGCCAGTCACATCCCTCACAGAAGTAGAGAAAATAATCCTAAAGTTCTCATGGAATCAGGAGAGATCCACAATTACAAAGTAATATTGGGCAGCAAAAACAAAGCAGGAGACATCACAGTCCTGGAGCTCTGTCGCATAGCAACCATGGCAACAGCAGCATGGTACCAGCGCAAAACAGGTGCATCAATGGACCAGAATTAGAGGAGGCAGAAACAACCCCAGACACGGTCAGCCACCTGATCTTTGACAAAGGGGCCAAAAAAGCCTCTTTAGCAACTGTTGCTGGGGACAGTGACCCTCCATATGTAGAAGATTGAAGGTAGACTCATCTTTCTCACCATGCATTAAACTAAAATCAAAATGGACCAAAGATCTAAATATTAAAACAGAAACACTTAATCTGCTGGAAGACAAGGTAGACAAAACTCTTGAAGTACAGGCATAGTCAAAGCCCAGATATTCAACAAATAACACCAAGAATGAACAAATAGGATCATATTAAATTAAAAGCTGCACAGCAAAGGAAAAAGTCAACAGAGTGAAAAATCAACCCAAAAAAGGGGGATTTTTTTTGCCGTGTACACCTTTAACTAATATCTAGACTATATAAAGAACTAAAAACAAAACAAAACAAAACAAAACTAGACATCCAAAATAATAGGTTAGTGGGTTGACCAGATAGCTCAGTGGACTAAGGCACCTGTTTAGGCAGGCACAGGGACCAGGGTTTGATCCCCAGCATGCTGTACTGGCCCGACTCCAGGGCATGCTGAGACAGCAATTGAGACTGGGTGTGGTGGCACAATCCCATAATCCCGGTCCTTGGGAGGCTGAATACAAGAGGATCACTATGAGTCCAATCTGTGTAGGGAGACCCTGTAGACCCTCTACTAAATACATTAAAAAAAACAGCTCAGTCAAAAAATGGGCAAAAGAAATGAATGGGCACTTTGTAGAGGAAGTTTCAATAAAACTCATGTCTGATTGATATTATTATAAAATTATTATAATATAAATCAGGGATTGAACTTGGGACCTTGTGCTTTCCAGGCAGGCATGAGAAATGAAAAATTAAAGCAACACTGAAATTTTCTCTTTCTCGAGTCAAAATGGACAACTTTAAGACAGCAAGTGACAACAAATACTGGCAAGACTGTGGTGGGACGAGAATGCTCCTGTGTTGTTGGAGGGAATGTGCATCAGTACAACCATTATGGGGAACAGCATAGAGATGCCCCAAAATCCTAACTCAGAAATTTCATTCAACCCCTCCATTTCCTTTCTCGTTATCTTCCCAAAAGAGTTAAGCAGATCGAGTTATAGCAATACATGCATACCAATGTTTATAGCAGCACAATTTATAATAGCCACATCTTGAAAGGATGTCTATCATAGATGATTTTTTAAATTTCTGTATAGTTAGAATATGGTTCTGCTGAGAAGGATGCATCTGAACCATTCTATAGGAAAATGGCCATACCTAGAAAATATGGTAAGTAAAATAACTCAGACACAAGTTTAAATAGTTTTTCTATTAAGTTTTCTGCCACATAAGAAAATCAAAGTATAAATAAAGATCAAGAAAAAAGAAAAAATGTGGTATTTACATCCAGTGGAGAATTACCTTGCCATAAGAAGATAAACTTGAATTATTTATAGGGAAATTAATGACCTTGAACCAGAAGTTTAAGTGAAACAAAGCAGACACACAAGCTCCAGCACTAGATGGTCCCTCTTATATGACAAAACCAAAGTATAAATAAACTAAAGAACAACATGAAAGGTAGGTAATAGGAAATGGAGAGATGGTGTTTCTGCAAAAGAGAAGGAAGTCAAGAGATGGAGGGAGAGGTAGGAGAGAGCAGAGGGCCACGAAAGGGGGGCAAAAAGAATTAAAATGTGAATATAGAAATAGATATAGATGGATAGAGATATAGATATGTAGAAAACTCCCCATGAGGAATGTAAGTACGTAGTGCAAACACATACTAGTAAAAGAACCTTCTCATACATTTACTTACTTATTGTACTGGGGATTGAACGTAAGACTTCGGAGATCAGATGACCTAGAGATCAGCCACACGTTCAAGCTTGAGCAAGGCCAGCCCTGAGGACACGGAGCCATGTGAACATGTTCTTGGGGCTAGAGCGGGTCCAGCTGGTGCCCAGCCGAGGTGCTCCTCCCTGTTAACTGCCAGGAATGTCTGGGAATGTCCCGCTTTCCGTGTTCTCAGCAAAACGCGGACACCTTGGGCTTTTGACCTGGTCGCGTGTTTCCCACATTGTAATGTGTGTAAATGAAGACGAAGACTGCGCTGGGGTGTCGCTGCCTCGCCATCAGAGAGGCCAGGTCCTGCCCAGGACAGCTTTACTTTTAGTGCATGTCCAGTTTTTGCCTAATCTCAGGACCCCGCTGGCTATGTGGCTCAATGTGTAAGACCTTTGCCCTGAGCTGCATCCTGAGCCTTTAAACTCTTTAAAGACAGGATCTCACTAAGTTGTCCAGGCTGGACTTGAACTTGGGACCCTTCTGCAACAGCCTCCCAAAGTGCTGAGATTATAGATGTTGCAATCAGGGTTTGCAAGGGAATAGATTTAATAAAGGACATCCAATTTATAGGATTATTTTATAATATTTACCAAAAAAAATCAAATGCAGAATAGCGCAAGAGACCCACAGAATCCCGCAGAGTCTGGGCTCAGTGGCAGTGTCCTGAACGAATCCAGCTGAAGACTGAAAGCCTGTGGCAATGTGCTCCTTGAGTGTAGTGCAAGGCCTAGAGCCCACCATGGTGATGTCTCGGGCAAGTCTGTATAAAGGGTCTGCACCGGGAAAGCCTAAAGGTCAGTGGTGGAAACTTGAAGGTCTGCGCCAGCAGGGTGAGAGATCTGCACTGGAGTCAGGGGGTGACGCACAAGTTGAGGACTAGAGCTCCCCACAAGTGAACCACAGTGACCTCAGTGACGGGAGGACCTGAGCTCTTCAAATGGGAACGACCGCGTTCATATCCGCAACGCCAGCCCAACAAGCTTCCCGAGAGAACCACAGCGCACCCTCTTCCCTGCCAGCCCTCCCTCTAGGCTGCTGGCCACAGTCCTCAGTGGGCCTTCCACACCCAGCACTACGCGGATTCAGCCCAGCTGGGCACGACAAGGCGCTTCTCACTTCATCCACCGCACCATGCCCGGACAATGGGCAGTAAACATACTGTCTTCTCTGAGAACCATTCCTTGGAATCGGAAAGTAATAAAGTAACTTCTAAAAGCTCGTGCTTTAATATTTTAAATAGAACATTTAAATAGCTAATTAAGGATATCATAGAATTAGAAAACATTAGGATAGGATGGACATGATATAAAAAAATACATATTTTTTGTATTGGCAATTGAACTGAGGACCTTGTGCTTGTCAGGCAAGCACTGTGCCCCTGAGCTACATCCCCGGCCCTAAAAATCCAATCTTGAGGGAGTATATTTAGATTGTGTTACAGGGACATTTACAGTCTTAGGAGGCTATCTTGGATGTGGTGAATAAAAATTCTGTATTGTATTTTAAATTTCAGGGGCTGGGGGACAGCTTGGCGGTCTAAGCGCCTGCCTGGCAAGTGCAGGGATCCAGATTTGATTCCTGGTACCGCACGCCATGCCCGCCATGGAAACTGGGCGTGGTGGCACACACCGGTAAGCCCAGTGCTGGGGAGGCTGAGACAGCCTTTGCGAGTCTGAGCTGCGTAGTGAGACCCTGTACCTAATAAATAAAGTTTCAAGTGCAGGAATCACTTTTTAAATTGTAAAATTGGTTTTATAAGGAGGAATGTATTATCTATATTGTGAATGTAAGAGAAGTTTTATTTTATTTTGTCTTCGTGCATGCCCATAAACTTTATAAAATGCTGGGTTTTAATGCATATACTTTGATCATATCTATCCCCTCATTATCCTCTCTTACAGTTTGCTCCTCCACGCTTGGTCCCACCCTCTTTTACCCTTTCCCCATCTTGTGTAATAATCACCACCCCTCTCTTTTAGATTCCTCATATGAGAGAGAACATGTAATGCTTGCCTCCCTAAGTCTGGTGTATTTTGCTTAATATGACGATCTTCAGTTTAATCCATTTTCCTGCAAATGACAAAATGTTGTTCTTCATGGCTGCATAATGCTCCTTTGTGACTACATACTGTGTGTTCCTTATCTATCTCTTCTTCAGTTGGTGGGTGCCAAGGCTGGTTCTAGAGTCTCAGTGGTACCACAGGTGAATGTGGGTGTGCAAGTATTCCACATCCACATGGAAGTGCTGACCCATGCACATACCAAGGAGTGGTGGGGCTGGGTCAAATGGTAGCCCTACCTCTAGCTTCCTGAGAGCCTCCATTCGAATTATTCACTGTGGCTTTACACATCCCATACCCCCCAGCAAGGCTTGCTGGGGTTTCTTCCCCTCCCCTCCCCTGCCTTTCCTTCCTTCTTTGTCTTCTTGATGATAGCCATTCGGAGTAGGGTGAAACGAAATGTCAATATGCATTAATTTTAATTTGAACTTTTGTAACAGCCAGGGGTATAGAATATTTCCCACATATTTATTGGCCATTTGTACTTCTTTTAAGAAGCATTTGTTCAATTAATTTGCACATTTATTGACTGGGCTATTTGATTATTTGGTGTTAAGTTTTTCAGTCCTTTATATGTTCTAGATATTAATCCTCTGTCTGAATTGTAGCTAACAAACACTTTTTCCCATCATCCTGTCTCTTCATTCTTATTAATTGCTTCTCTTGCTGGACCAAATATTTTTAATTTGATGCAGTCTTGTTTGCTAATCCTTGCTATTATTTCCTGAGCTGTTAGAACACTGTTCAGGAAGCCTTTGCCCACACATGTGGTTCTAAGTGTTTCCTCTTTGGATTTGTTTTTCTCTAGCAGTATTACACCTAGGTCTTTGACCTTTTTTTTTTCCTCTGTATTGTTTTGGAAGGGTCTACAGGGTCTCAGACTGGTAGTGATCCTCCTGTTTTAAGCCTCCCAAGAGCTGGGATTACAGGCATGCGCCACCACACCCAGTCTTAACTGCCATGTCAGAGCCCCCCAGGGGCAGGACTGGCATGGCAGGCCCAGGCTTGAACTCCCGGCCCCTGTGTCTGCCCAAGGAGGTGCTTTAATCTGCTGAGCTATTTGGCTGGCCCTAACATTTCTTACTCTGAACTTCATTTATCCTTTCAAATTCATTCAAGAGGCACAAACTTGGTATATCTGATATCTGTTAGGTCAAATGTTGTATTTCTCCCTATGTCACTATTATTTTATGGTATAATTTGAAATCAGCTATTCTGATGTGTCCACCTTGATCTTTTTCATTAGGATTGCTTTGGCTGTTCTGAATCTTCAAATTTCCATATGAATCCCAGGATTGTTTTTTGTAGTCCTGTGAAAAATGTCATTGTAATTTTGATAGGGACTGCATCAATGTCATTTTTAGTAATATAGCGATTTAAACATCATTAACTGTACCAATCCATGAACATGAGAGGTCTTTCCATTTTCTAGTGTCCCTTTTAATTTCTTTCTTAAGTTTTCTGTAATTTTCATTGGAGAGGTTGCTCACCTCCTTGGTTATCTTGATCCATAGTGTTTAATTTTTTTTGAGGCTACTATTAATCATATTGTTTTCTGATTTCTTTTTCAGTTAGTTCATTATTATGGTACATAAAAAGGCTACTGATTTTTTAATGTTGATTTTGTACCTTAAGGAGAATCTTTATAAATTCATTTACATGGTTTTGATTAGAACATGAAGATCTAGTCAGTGTGTTCTATTATCAAGGAAGATAAGTTCTCCTGTAATAGTTAAGAACTTCATTGCGAATACCCTCTAAAATAAGTAACAAGTGTCTCTTCTATAGGAAGCACTCATAGTCTCTCATAGTCTTAACGTTTTAAGTTGAACATACTTTGGAAGTATTGAAATGAACTTTTCATCATGACTTAGAGCTTTGACTACTGGTGATGAGTTACTGTATACATATATATAATTTTTTTAAATAATGGAAACTGGCCTTTCTGTTCTGCCGATCCGCGGCCTAGAAGGCAGTCATGGCGCCCAGCCGGAATGGCATGATTCTGAAGCCCCACTTCCACAAGGACTGGCAGCGGCGTGTGGCTACGTGGTTCAACCAGCCAGCTCGGAAGATCCGCAGGCGCAAGGCCCGGCAGGCAAAAGCGCGCCGCATCGCCCCGCGTCCTGCGTCCGGACCCATCAGGCCTATCGTGCGCTGTCCTACCGTGCGATACCACACCAAGGTCCGAGCCGGCAGGGGCTTCAGTCTGGAGGAGCTGCGGATGGCCGGTATTCACAAGAAGGTGGCCCGGACCATTGGCATCTCGGTGGACCCAAGGCGGC
>PVKA01024731.1:19142-33847 GCA_004027165.1 Ctenomys sociabilis | reverse complement strand
GAGTTGGAAGACCATGGAGGGAGGAGCCCCGGACTCTGAGGAGCGGGGCTGGTGAAGTGCACACTTGGGAATTAATTGAACCATCCTGAGTGTCCGGCAAACTCACCCCGGGGCAGGCTTTGACTCCCTTAGCACAGAAGGTTCCATTTATTTCAGCCTTCTGTAGCCTTTGCCCCACGCTGAGGCACCATAGCTGTCTTATATAGCAGCCAGGCCCAGGGCGCTGACAGCAGGTTCTGCAGCGTCCCCACCTTTGCTGGCCAAGCCCCCTCTCCCCTTTGCTGGAAGGTGGCCCGACCACCACAGCTATTTCACTCCCCCCCCACCAAGTTTAAAGTTTTGCTTAAATATAGGTTCAGGTTTTATTATTTGATGTTTTTATAGTTGAGAACACTGATGTAGTTTTCTGAGAATAGAATGGTGCAGCTGAATGGTCTGCGACATCAAGGAGTTCTTCTCTAGGGACAGTTGACTGTTGAAATAAAATAAGCAGCAGAAAAAAAAAAAAAAAAAAAAAAAGAAAAAGAAATTAACATATCTGGCAAAGCCACATTCTTGTATCAAGCAGCATCACTGCTGTACAACTTGAAAAGTAAAGAAAGAAATTCAACATGTAGAAGAGTGTCCTTATCAGCAGCTACTCTTCTGAGGAAGGATTTGCCTCCATAATGCTTGCCCAAGAAATTCAACACTACATCTCCAAAGAGTTTACTCACTGAGCAGGGGTATGCTTCTGTTACATAGTAGAGAACTTCAAAAAGGAAAATGTCATATAATGCATTATTTTTTGCTTTCTGAGGAAACTTCCATAGAAATACATTAACCGTAGTTTCAAATATCGAGCATTTTTCCTAGTATTTTAAATCAAAGCTGTAGGAACCTATAGGTCTTCATAAAGATCTTCCTTCATAGCACAGCTGTAGTTCACTTTAACATATAAAAATGTTTCCTTTGTGCTATATCCTTACAACTAAGCATAATATATGTAGAAATCAAAAGTTCAGATTGTGCAATAAGCATTATCCAATCTTGCCTTTTGGTATTAACCTGAATATAGCAAATTTGCAAAGGACTCAGTTAGTAGTTTAGTTGAAGCAAACTTAAAAGGACATGAGTTTTCAGCAAAGGTGACCTTTATGAGCTTCAGCTGTGTCCTTGGCATCCAGAAGTTCAAATCCAATCCCTATAGGTGAGGAGAAGTGGAGCGATGAGAGTCCAGACGTAGAGGAGGAGGCACACCCAGCTGAAAGTAATCTTGACCCACAACACTGGACATGTAATGGATACAGCTGAGAATGTGGCTTCTGGGCTGTGCTAGTTAGTCAGGGTCATCATGACATACAAGGAAGCTAAGCAGAACATCAGGTCACAGAAGAAGTAGCGGTACTGCACTCCCTCTTATTGTTGACCAAGGATGGCCATCCTCCTCGTGGCTGTCCCCACTGGGAGCTACATCACAAAGGATTACACTGTCATTCCCTGAGAGGGTCAGCTTCTTTACTTGGCTGTTGCTGGAAGTGTGAATACATAAGGCAGATAGATACCAAAAAGAAACACTGCCAAAGAATTCTCTACCTACAGAAGGCATCGATTCTTTGAAGGTGGAGCTGAGTTAGGGGTCGCAGCAGCTGTGTTTGCAGGGGACAAAGTTGTTGTAGCTATGTGTGCCAAGATGTTGAAGAGGCTGGGGTTGCAGGAGCTGTCAAGTTCATTGGTCATGTCTGACTACATGAGGTGCAAGGTGTAGAGAGTGATGACAGAGGACTGCCGGAGGTCAGAATGAGGCTGGTGTTCCTGAACTTTTGGGAGGATTGATATCAGATACCACAATGCACAGGATCAGATTGATAATGATGAAATACATGTTTTCTGTGCAGCCATCTGGCTTGGTGTAGTATGTGTAGAGTAGCCCAGCAGAGATGATTGACAAGATATAAAATAAGCTTGTAAAAGAAAGTAAAGCAGAATACCAGACTCTGGGGTTTCCTTCTTCCACGTTATTCACCCATGCTTCATTCCAAGAGTGAGGCACGTCTACCAAAAGCACCATCTGGGTGAGGGTGAATGAAGCAGCCCCCACCCGCAAATAAGGCCCAAACCAAACAAGCCTGAGGTGAAAGTGCCCTCAGGGATGTAGAAAGATCCAACCATGATACCAACAACAGCGGCAATTTTGAAGATCCAAAACCCATTGGGTATTGCTGCTCTGGGATCTTTACTTGTTTTCATATTAATCATGAATGAATAGAAAACAAAGAAAAAACATGGCCAATGCAAAGCTGATCCAGTACACAGCTTTGTAGCCAGTCACCACATCACATCTTTACCTGCCTTTGGATCAGCCATGCTGATTTTAAGTCCCCCTTCACAGAATTCAGGAAACTCAGCTGGCAAGGGAGAAGACACCCAGCACAGCGCCCATGGTGATGCCGGGATGGAGGCAGCTGGTCTGCTAGCCTCTGGCGCTGAAGTAACTGCCAGCTGAAGTGTCAGCTCAGACACGCGAGCACTCCTCAGGCCTAACAAAGGATTTTTTGAAGTTAATGGCAGGGTTCAAGCAAGATATTATTTATTTATTTATTTTTTAATTGAAGAACAAATAGCACTGAGACAGTTTCAAGACAAATTAACAGGACAAATTCAACAAATTAATACATTGCAAACTGTTTTCATAATGTTTTGGTATCGTCCAAGGTGCATACATGATATTATCCTTCCATATATTATCATAGCAGATGTCTCTAATCAGTGAATTAAGAGAGTGTAGCTATATACTTATTTTATTTTTTATCACTGAACTATATAACGTATTCAATAGTTAATACTTTCTGCCTTGTTATCTTCCTAGTGGTTGTCCATAGTAACAGAAGTCGACATATCTTGTCCAACCACTATTAGTGCAAATCTTGCTTCTCATAGAATTATGCAGAAGCACGGCATAATCCTAACTGTACTGTTTATACACACATCATGATTCTTCCTTTGTGTAACCTTTGTTTATTTTTTCCAGGATGCTTAGAAAATATTCACTATAAATAGCCTCAAAGAAATTAAAGAAAATACTAAAATAAAACCATAACGAACATTTTAAAACTTAAAAAAAAATCCAGAAATCCAGAGAGCATGTTTTGAAAAATCAGAGAAAAAATTGTAACTATATATGAATAGGATGAATCATACAAAGTTCTCATAAAAAATAAAGTGCTTAAAATATTAAATAATATGAAAAATCTCAATAATTCAGCATTTCATTTCCAGACAAATTACTTTTTCAAAGACCTTCTCAGATAATTAGAAAATTGAGGTAATTCATGGTCAACAGACCTGGCTTACAGAAATAAAATACCTTTTTCAGTCATAAGGGACATTGCGTATATTTGTGTCTTTCTTTCTTGCTTGTGTGCTTTCTTTCTTTCTCTTTCTTTCTTTCTCTTTCCTTCCTCTCTTTCTTTCTCTCTTTTCTTTCTCTTTTCTTTCTTTCATTCTCTCTTCCTTCCTTCCTTCCTTCCTTCCTTCCTTCCTTCCTTCCTTCCTTCCTTCCTTCCTTTCTTCTTTCTTTCTTTCTTTCTTTCTTTCTTTCTTTCTTTCTTTCTTTCTTTCTTTCTTTCTTTCATTCTTTGTATTCTGTGCAGGATCTTACTACATAGCTCATCCTCCTGTTTTCAGCCTTCCCAGCATTGGAATTACAGGCACAGGCATGAGCCACCACACTTGAACTTGGTCGCTGGCTCAGCGTACCCTGGGGCATGACCGGTGCAGCATAGGGATCAAACCCCTATCCCTGTGCTTTTCTTAGTAGGTGCTTAGTCTGCTGAGGTATCTTGCTTGCTGTACATATTTATAATTTTAATTACCATAACAATAAAAATCATGAGGGCCAAACTCTCTAAATGTAAAATTATTTTTTTCTTCAAAAACCATGAAAGATAACTCTGGTAATAGTAAAGTAGCTTTGGCTCCTTATGCCATATAATGTAAGGACAGTAAATGGAGCAATGGATGGAAGGGAAGAACTGAATTCCCTATTGTAAGGCATGTTGAGAAGTACAGTTATTTAAAGATAATAAGCCTTAGTAACTACTAATATAGTCAAACAGAACTAAGGTATTGTAAGACAGGTGACAAAACATGTATTTTAGTGACTCTTTTGTTTCTGAGAAGCAGTACCTAGCACCCACAAACTAAAGGACCGAAGGTTTATTCTGATTCATAGTTTGTAGGTTTCAGTCCATACTCAGCTGGCTCCAGGCAGGGCTGCATGGCGAAGGGGCAAGGCAGACAGAAGGAGAGCAGTACAAATGAGGAAGGAGAAGAATAGGCACTGTTGGGGTACTCTCCTGATATCCCACCGCCCCAGTGAGGCTGCACCTCCCACATCACACACAGTTATAAAATCATCAGTGGGGTAATCCACTGTGATTGTCATTCCAAGACATAATCGTGGCCAAAAGGCACACCAGTGAGGGATGACACTGTGGAAAGACATATGGATACAAACCATAACAAAATGACAACATAAAAAGTTCTATAAAAACTAGTTATGTTTTATACCATATATATAGAACAATTTTCATACAACACAAATGTAAAGTTCCATTAATATTACTTTAAATATTATTAATATATATTTAAATATATTCATAAACATATCCACTAAAATATAGACTCATCGAATTAAGTAAATACCATGTATGTTGCTATAAGGAACACTTTTTTTCTTTTGATATCCAATATTGAACTCATGACCTGAACCTTGGCACAAGGTACAAAACTTAATGAAACACCTCTATGATGTTAAAATTTTTAAAAAAGAGAGAAAGATCTGGAAAGATATAGTTCATCAACAGTAATCCATAGGAGTCATTATCCAAATATCTGACAAAGCTGACTTCAGAACAATAAAGCTATCAGGGACAAAGGGCTCTACCAGATAATTAGGGTGTCTGACCACTAAAAGGACATAAAAATTCTAAAGAAGTAAACCTCTTTCTCTGGCTAATATTCACAAAAGCATGGCAAAACAGCCCTATAAGTTTTATTTCTCATGTCAGGAGTCCAAAGTCAAGGTGTTAAGGGGCTAGGGAAATATCTCAGTGGAATAACCACTTCCCTGGCAAATGCAAGGGCCTGAGTTCAATCCCCAGTTCCACCAAAAAAAAAAAAAAAGTGGTGCTCCAAAGTCAAAGTGTTAGGGCTGTCCTTTCTTTGAAGACCAAGATGGGAGAAAGCATCTATTACTTCACTCTGCCAGCCATTCCTTTCTAGACTTGTTGCTCATCAGTCAGGGTCTGCACCGGCCAGCACATCATTTCTTGGTCTTCTCTGTCTGAGTTGAATTTTCTTGTGCCTTCCACTTATGAAGAAACTTACATATGTATGATAATGAATGGAAGGACATTAAAGTTGTCAGAACTTGGAAATGACTAATATCCAAGGAACTGGAAGTTCTATGTTTCTAATTTTCATACTCCGCATTGTATTTATGTTTTTAAGTATCATCTTGTCCCCCCAAAATACTTGCAACTGTTGTATACTACTTAAAAAATAGCTTGTGCAGAATCTGGGCTGTCACTAAATCCTTAGTTGTATCTTTAAATATCCTTTTACCAATTAAGGTATGACTCCTAGGTTTTAAGTATTCCTCAGATTATCATCAGAGAAGCATAATTAAAACTGTGACTGTTTTGGTTTTCCACATCACTTTTAAATTAATAGAAAACTTCACAGATACTTCAGGAGATTTTTCACATGCCCCTTTCTGTCACACCCAATTTTCATCATTCAATGTTATATTTTTCTCTTTTAAAACTGGTAACTCATTCATAAACATTAGCTCAAGTTCCCATAACACTACAGTCCCACTATTATGTTGAATAATTATATAGATTTTTACAACTACTTAAAGACATATATAGTAGTTTCCATGGGGTCCACAATAATTTTCTCTATAGAAATAGCTTATCTATTGGGTAGTCCATATGTACATAGATCTTCTCCACACCCTGAAATATCTGATCTTTATATTCTGTTTATAGTTTTCCCTTTTACAGCAAGTCCTACAGGTGAAATCACGCATTATGTAGGGTTTAATGTATACATTTAAGAAGCAATATGCATTTAATTTTCCATGTCTTTTTTTGTTTCAGTAGCTCATTACTTGTCACTGAATAATATTCTATTTTATAAATGCATTAAAGTTATTTATCAATTCTTCTTTTTAAGCTATAACTTGTTGGTTCAAAGTTTTGGCAAATATAAAAGAACAATAAATATTCAAGTGTAAACTTATTTTGAAGTATTTTTATTCCATGATAACTTATCAAACAAGTAGGAACATAGTTGCTTTATTTTATGGGAAGCCTATATTCAGTTTTTAAGGAAGTTCCAAATGTTCTAAAGTGATGGGACTCTTTCACATTTTTATCAGGAATAAGTGAGAAAGCCTTTTATTTCCATCTTCACCAGGTTACTACCCTTGTCCTCTAGCTTTATCTTCCTCAGTAGAGCAAATGTAAGGACAGGATATGCACTAAAATGGGAATTTCAGATAAATACTAATGATTTAATGCAAAATGTCCCAAAAAAATTTGGAGCATGCATATATACTATTGTGTCTTATGTTCTCAATCTTTTATTTTTCTGTGCATTCCTTAAAAATTAATTTCTCAACATTGACATAAATTTTTATCACAGATTAAATTATAAATCAAGAGAAGTTGCTCACTTAACTATAGTATTTTGTTAATATGTTTTAGTGAGTTAATAGATTTCTCTATTCAGCTGAAAAATGTTCACAGGAATATGTGTTGGATTGAGTCCAATTTTCTCTTGGTGTAGGCATGTGTACTGTTCAGTGGACCTAAATGAAAATCACCAAATACTTGAGGCAAAAACAAAAATAATTATGGCAGGAAGCACACACATATTTCCGGGGACGTTTCAGCACTCCTCCATCAGTAGATGATAGATCAAGTAGACAGGAAATCAGTAAAGCTATAGGAGAGTGGACTAGCTCTATTAGTCAAATTGATACAAGTAAAAATTATAGAATACTCCTTCCAGAAACAGCAAAATACACATTTTTTCTCAAGTTTTCATGAAACATTCATTTTGGGCCATAGGACAAATCCTAAGTATTCTGAAGAATATAAATTATGAAAAATGTATTTTCAGATCAGACTTTTGGCTTTAAAATAGAAATAAATTACAGAAAAGCTATAAGAAAATTCCTATTTGGAGATTGTACAACATACTGATAAATATCACATGAAAAAAGGGTTAGCATTAATTTAAGAGAATTTGAACTGGAAACATGAAAATTCAACTTAGTAAATTGGTAGTATATGCTACAGTCAACCCTTAAAATATCAATAACATGAAGAGTAATAAATCATTTGAAAGAAGTCATCTTAAATTACTTAAAACTAACTACTTAAGTAATCCATGTACCATACACAATTTATTTACATAAAATGCAAGTAAATTCAGAGGAATAAGCATTTCCCTGGCAGGCGCAAGGGTCTGAGTTCAATCCGTGATTCTGTCCAAATAAAAAGATACAAGCAATTAGACTAAGTATGGACTACATGTGAATATTATGCCAAATTTTCCTGTTTCTGTGACTGTAACTCTGTTCTAAAATAATTAATAATTGTGTGCTACAGATATAGCTCAGCACTTTAAGTGCCTGCTTGGTAAATACAAGGTCCTGAGTTTGATCTTGAGTACCTCATATCATGCAGACCCCAGAACCCAGGCCATACAGAAACAGCCACCAAAACTAGGCACGGTGGAGCCTACCTGTAATGTCAGCGCTGGGGAGACTGAGACACAAGGATCACTGTGGTCCTGAACTACTTGGCAATACCCTGTACCAAACAAATGAATAAGTAAATAAATAAATAATTGCAGAAAATATAAAAATTACAAGAGTAAGGGTTTTAGTTCAATTCCAGGTTCCATGAAAAACAAAAAACAAAAATAAATCAAAATTTGAGAAATTCCACAGATATGAAGGACTTTAGATTCTTGCAGTTCTGGCCTGGACAGGTCTCAGGTTCCAACAGGATAACTTCATTCAACACTTTATTCAGCCATACTCACAGCAGGTGTTATTTATTTTGCACTGTTTTCTGTATTCGTATCTATTGCTTCAGCAACCTTGTGTCCTGTGTTACTAGAGAAAGCGCTGCACATGTGCTATGACACGGGGGCCATTGCTTTCCTGACAGTAGTCCACTTTCTCGAAAGAACAACAACATAAAAACATGTGGATTAATTTCTGCTTTGTTTTTTATTTTCTTTTTGGTTTCTTTTTCTTTTTAATTAAATTAATGAATTTATCTTTCGTATTTTTTTAGGGAAGGGTCTATAGAGTGTTCAGGGTCTCAGTACTAGAATGGACTGGCAGTGCTTCTCCTGTTTACAGCCTCAGAAGTGCTGAAATTACAGGCATGTGCCACCAAGCCATCTTAACTGTTGTATCAGTACACCCTGGGGGCTGGGCCTGCACAGTAAGTTTCTTTTAATTTTAAGGGGAATAGGGAAACGACAGGTAAGACTCTATAAATCATGCACAACTAAAAAAAAAAAAGCCGAAGATGACAGTATTCAACATTAGTTGTTATATTACAGGTTGTTGTCTTCAATGTAATTGTTCAGATTATCAGATAGAAGCATGTAAATTGGTTAAAGTAAAATTTTTAAGCATTAACTGATACCTTAAAAAGACCCATAGAAACTAACATCATGGTTATTCTGTGTATATTCATACAAGGATTTTTTCCTTCTCTTTCCTTCTTTCTCTCCTTTCCCTCTTCCCAATTGTTTGCTCATTTGTGCAGCTTCTTTCCCTTTTACTGTATTTATCCGTGCATTTCAGATTATATTTACTCTTTCAAGTTTGTACATGAGGTTGACAAGATAATGTTTATACACATGGATCTGACTTATTTCACTTATGAGGATGGCCCCCTTACTTATATCTATTTACTTGGAGAAGCCTCTTATTTATTTTTCTTTATAGCTGGAAAATACTCCATTGTATAAAAATAGCTCATCTTTCTTTATTCTTTCATCATTTTTGGTACTGGTGAGTGAATCCACAGCCTTTGAACTGAACGATACCACAAACTTTTTCTTTGTTTTCTGCCATTGGCGGTCTCACTAAATCACTGTTCCCTAGATTCTTCCATTACGCACATCTTGCGTGCATATACGGCAAGTGACAAATAGTTTCCTTATGAATTTATTTTTTAGGTCTTCTTCAGTCAGCCTCTGGGTTTATGAACATTTTCTTTCTTTCTTCTTTATTTCTTTCTGTGCATTTTCCTTGTCTACTCTACATTTACATTGTGTACTAATGTCATTTGTGACCCATTGATGGATCAGGGAGATGTTACTTAATTTCCATTTGTTTATGGTATTTCTGCAAGATCTTTCATCAATAATTTGTACTTTTGGTCAGAGATACACATGCGATAATTTCAGTTCCGTTTTGTTTACTTAAGCTTGTTCTGTGTACTAGTGTGTGGCCCATTTTGGAGAAAGGCCCATGTGCAGCTGAGAAGATAGCGCATTCTGATGTTAGATGGAACTCTCATCTCTTGCTAAGTTTAGTTTAGTTGCTATTTCTTTGCTGATTTTTGCCTACTTGATCTATCTCTTTGTGATAGTGCCATTTTAAAATGCTCCACCACAATTATGTTATTGCTCATTTGTTCATTTTTGTCTGTCAAAATGTGTCTTAAAGATTTGGGTGCTTCTACATTAGGTGCATATATTTTTTTATTATCTCTCCCTCTTGTGCTCTCCCCTTAACAAGTCTGTAGTGATTTTCTTTATCATTTTTTTTCTTTTGTCTTTTTGAGACAGGGTCTCACTATGCAGTTCAGGCTGGCCTTAAGCTCACTTTGTAGCTCAGGCTGGTCTCGAACTCACAACAATCCTCCTGCCTCAGCCTCCCGAGTACTGGGATTACAGGCATGCGCCACCACGCCCAGCCTTCTTTATCATTTTTTAGTCACTCCTCGTTTGCTGTTCATATTAGCCATAACCACAAACTTATCTTTGCTGATTTCTGGGTTTTAGTCCCATGAAGTCTTGTTCTATGTCCTTTGACTTTTAGTCTATTTATTTTTGAGTTAAATGTGTTTCTTACATACAATATATTGTATGATTTTGTTTCTTCCTGCTGCTCTGCCATCCTGCTTATTTGAGTGATGAATTGAAGCCATTTACATTATTATTATGACAAATAAGTATTGGCTTACCTTTGTCATATTGTTTTGATACTGTAGGTCCTACTTTGCTCCTCTATTTAATTGCCTGCTCTGCTTCTTGTATCACCATTTTAAGAGAACTTTAACAATAAAAACATTTATTCACAGTATTCCTTTATTCTTTTTTGTTTGTTTGGATGTTCATGCTTTCTACTGTACACTTACAGCAAAGGTATCTAAGACTGACTTTGTCAGACATATAAATGAATGTAACTTAAGAGAGTTATCCCTAAATGTGACATTTTGTAAATTAGGGACTGCATTTTTCTGTCACTAATTTATACAAGAAGGCAACTGGAAAAAATAGTGTTAGTGCTCTATGTTTTTCTATTTTTTCCCTAAAAGTAAAGATGTTGTCTAGACTAAGGCATGAATATTAACAAATGATGTGAATTTATACAATGTAAAGGAACACTACAGAAGTAGAATAGCCTATAATGAGCAATGCTATGAACTGACTTCAAGTTTTACAGGTCATGATTTAATCCAAACTAACTATCATTATTGTGTCATTTTCTATTTTGGTTTTTCACTTTGAATGAAGAAAGTTATAATCAAGTCAGACAAATTATTAATTCTTTTTTCTCTAGGGACATTATCTCTACATTGTCAATATAATTTTAAAAGCATATAACAATGACAAAAGTGAGAAATCACTGAATGCTGTTTATAATTTGATCATTGTGAAATGGAAAGAATTGCATAGTATACTTCTAGCATGACCCAAGACTACTGTGAAGTCTTTGGGAGACCTGTCACAATATGTGTTTCATTTGAAAAGAAAGGGAAAGAAACATAGATTCCTGCTCCAAGATTTATTGTCACTTGAAATATTATATTACAAGTCTTCTACTTTCTTTTTAATAATACAATGAATGAAGTAAATTTTGAAGTTGTCTACTAAAATGAATAAGTATATTGATTTTTATCCTAATATTGTAAAAAGTAAAAATGAAATTGTAACCATGACTTTCAGAGAATGTCATATTCTCATTTATGTGTGTACAACTTTAAAATAGTGAAATTCAATATTTCTGATTATTCTTCTGGTCTAGATTAATATATTACTGTGACTTTTAATCCTAAACTCCATTTTTAAAGTTGAAGGAAAATTACACTATGATAAATTTTATTTGAAATAGGAATTACCATTATGTTATTGTTAGAGTGGAAATTTTTAATTCCATAAAGTAACTATAATATGTCAATATAAATTATGTACTTTGTAAAGGATTTGAGAATCCCTATTTTCTGTTTTATTTTTCAGACTGTATATGTCTATACCAATTAAAACAGTGCATTTATTTCGACCACGTGAGGTACAAACATACAAGCATTTTAATAAATTATTTCAAATAAAAATAGCCATGAAATATTGTAGTGTGCTCCCAGAGGGCTTGAGTTTGAGTATATTCAGAATTGCTTGAGAATGCAATTGTTAATATAGTTGAAATACTTTCAACATTGTTTGAGCCATATTTTCTTGCATTTATTCAATACTGTTACCTATCACTTTTATCCATAATTATCCAAAGTGGCATTTTAATTCTTCTTTCACAACTGGTATTGTCAAAATTATGCTTTCAGGCATTATACTCAATATTCTTTCATGCAATATCTCCAAATGCAAACTGCTTTCTTCATATTGTAAAATTCTAAGACTCTAATTCATGAAGTTCTGCAAACACATTCATGAATTACAAACTACAAATTTTCTTAGGAAAATAATTTGATAAATTCTACAGACTTGCCTATCTTAAGAGGAATGCAACAGTAAGACAGTATATGGCTAGGGATATGGCTTAGCAGCATCTGCCTGGCAAGTGTGAGGGCCTGAGACTGATTTTAAAAAAAGAAAATAATAGAGGTTGAAGAAACGGTTGAGCAATTTCTAGCCATATGTTCAAGTCTGAGACTACAGTGTTCTTTGATTTTTCTATGTCTGATCTTTGTGTACCAGGGTACACAGGGTGCTGATTATAAGAAATTAACTCCAATATTTAACTTTTGTTTCAGGATACCAGCATTAGATCCATTCAGTTAAGGCTCCTGACTTATTTGAAATTTTATAAAACTAGAAAAATAAGAAGGTCCAGACTGACGATATGCTCATGTACTCAGACAGACAGTGTCATACACTGATTTTAATTCAATATAGATAAAAGATGTGGAGTGGGAGATGTGGATATTTCCTATTGCAATTTTGAAGATTGTAGTAGACAAAATGCACTTTGTTTCTTCCCTAAACATTACATTTAAAAATGCACTTTGAAAGATCTGTTGTGTTGCTTCTCCAGGATTGAAGAATCTTGTCCTCTAAGTAATTAATGCGAAGACGACAATATGCAATGTTTTAATTATTGTAACCATCCTGCTAACCTGTTTTGAAACTGCTTCATTGCTATTTTATCTTTTTTCTCATTAAAATGTATTAAAATTCTATTACTGATCAATGAATGCACGTAAATTTAACTAAGTCCCCCGTCAACCTGTCATTAAGAGACACGATTTAAAAAAATAGAAAATCATTGAAAAGATTGTAATTTCCAAACACAAAAATGTGTCACATGATAAACAGAACTGATTTCCAATAATATGCATGAAAACAAAACAAATAAGCTATTCATGTGCTTAAAGCAGAAGCCTTACCACTTTTTGGATAAAGGTATTTCTATCTTTATGTGAAGACAAAATGAAGGAGTGAAATGCATTCTCAGGGCACAAGCCCAATGAGAACAGAGCAACAGATATCAGCATAGAAGAAATTGGAAGCCACACACCTGAAAACTGAAATAATAGTAACTGAAGTAAAGAAAAAAATTCAGAAAAGTATAGAGGAAATCTGATCACAGATAATTTTCCAAAAAAAGAAATGATAACTACAATGAAAGAACTACTAAGAGATTCCTCCTTGGAAAATATCACTTAAACTCATTTATATTTTTATTTTCATACGTCCCCACCATAGATATTTTCCTTCTAACAGAAATCCGTAGAATCTGGCTCAACTACAAAAGAGCAAGCAGTGCGTTCAGGCATCCTCCCTGCTACAAGGTAGAGTTTGTATAAACTTTTCTCATTCTTCTCCAGTATCTGGAAATCTGCAATGATTGGAGGTCATGCTGGACCACTGAGGCAAGACACTTCCTTTTCCAGCTTCATACTGTAGATCATTAAAATGGAAATTACTCCCATGACACCTTGGCCTACTGGTAATGAGTCATGGGTGTGGCAGCCACTGGGCATAGCTGGTTCATTTTACCTTGGCTGGTCTAATGGGAAGGAGTGAAAGGACTGAAAGCCACTGGTAACAGCTGGCCTGTTCTGTACTGGTGGGCCCATCCGATCCCAGCCCAGAACTACAGGAGTATTCTCATGATGCAGAGCTCGCAGCAGGTAACTGATGTGAGCTAGTCTGCTTGGAAGACTCCAGAAGTGTAAAGGGAAGGTCCACAGACTGAACTCAGAGGAATTAATTTAAGCAAAAATTCCTAATTTGAGATCTGCTTTATTATACAGCTAAAATGTTTGCTCCTATGCTCTAAAGTGCAAACCCATTAATTACAAAAGTTTTTTAATTTCTACATTTCATTCGTGGTTATTACTATTGCTAATTGTACTATTGTAAATAGGACAGCATATCTGTCTTAATCACATGTCTCCCTTGGGTATTAATATTGGGAGAAGCTTGAATAATAACTTCACCAAAGCCTTACACTGAAGGACAGAGAAGTGGAAACCAATGTCTACCTTTATGTGAAGATAAGGCAAGAAATTCCTCCTTGGTAAATTTCACTTAAACTCATATATATTTTTATGTGCATATGTCCCCACCATAGATAATTTCCTCCTAACAGAAATCTGAAGAATCTGGCTGAACTACAAAAAAGCAAGCAGTACTTTCAGGCATCCTCCCTCCTATAAGGTAGAGGCATTATAAAATAATGTCTCACTCAATCAATGGTGGAGGCAAAATCTTGGGATATACACAAAACAAGAATCTCTGATACAGGAGAAATACCAAAAAAACAGACTTTTTACAGAAAAGTTCTGACTCCTGTAATACATTTTCACAAAATGTAGCACAGAAATCAAAATAAAAAGTTCTTTTTGAAAGAGAAAATGACAAAATGAAGGAGTAAAATGCATTCTCAGGGCACGAGCCTGATGAGAACAGATGCAAGAGATATCAGCATAAAAGAAATTGGAAGCCACACACCTGAAAACTTAAATAATAGTAACTGAAGTAAAGAAAACATTCAGAAGAGTATAGAGGAAATCTGATCACAGATAATTTCCAAAAAAAAAAAAAAAAAAAAAAAAAAAAAAAAAAAAAAAAAAAAAAAAAAAAAAAAAAAAAAAAAAAAAAAAAAAAAAAAAAAAAAAAAAAAAAAAAAAAAAAAAAAAAAAAAAAAAAAAAAAAAA
>PVKA01024731.1:0-19042 GCA_004027165.1 Ctenomys sociabilis | reverse complement strand
ACAGGAAAAATGATTGAAACCTTGAATGAGCAATATATGAGAGAAATAAAATGCATAAAACTGATTCAAAGAGATACAAAAAATAAAATTCTCAATTACAAAGTGGCAAAACCATTTGAACAAAAGTGCAGATAGACTTACAGACCTTAAATTCATAGTTGTAATTGGTGAAAGGTAAGGAAAGCTCTCTCTAAAAAAACCAGGATCCAGAAAATAATAATTTAGCAATTGCAAGATGATACAAATGAATAACACAAGACTACCAGGCATTAGTGAGAAAGAAGGACGCAACACAAATGACATAAAAAGAATACAAAGCAGAAGTAAAAGTACAGAACTTCCCAATTATGAAGAAACAGTCTGACATTCAGGTAACTGAGGCATACAAAACTTCAGATAACATTAACGCAATTAAAGCCACAACCAGACTTATAATAGTCAAGATCCTAGAAATTCAGCACAAGAACAATGTACTAAAAGCTGCCAGACAAAAGAAACAGATCACATTTAAAGGAAAACCCATCAGAATAATGGCAGATTTATCCTCACAAACCATCAAATCAAGAAGGTCATGGAGTGAAGTGTTCAAGTCCTCCAGGAAAATAAATTCCAACCTACACTGATATACTCTGGAAAACTCTCTTTCAAGTTTAATGGAAAAGTGAAATACTTCAATACAAAGAACTATTAAAGCAATTCATGATGACGAAACCAACCCCACACAGAATACTAAAAGATATTCTAGAAAGGGATCAAAATATCCACAATTCTAATAACAACAGAAGGAACTCATCAAACATGGCAAACTATTAAACACAGGATAAAAGTAGGGAACCAAAAATAGGAAACTAACATGACAAACCCAAGTCAATACATATGAATTATAACCATCAATGTAAATGGACTCAATTCACTAATTAAAGGAAAAAGACTGGCAGAGTGGATTAAGAAACAAAAATCCAATAATATGCTCTATATAAGAAGCATTTAACCCATAAGGAAATTAATGGGCTGAAAGTCGAAGGATGGAAAAAAATACTACATGCTCCAGGACCTCAGAAAAAAAGCAGAGTAGCTATTCTATTTGCAAACAATCTCAACTTCAAACCATGAATGACCTAACAAGATAAAAAATGGTCACTTATACACTCATTGGAGGAAAAAACATCAAGAGAAGGTGATAACACTCATAATAATATGCATCAAATTTGGAAACACCAAGCTTTTAAAGACAAACTTTAAAGGACATAAAAAAATCTAATAACCAATATCACAATGTTGACAAGGTACCATAATGCCCCCTTATCTCAAAAAGATAGGTCAAGTAGACAAAAAATTAGCAAAGAGGTAGCAGAATTGAAACAAACCTTTGAACAATTGGACTTGGTGGACATATACAGAGGGATCCACCCAACATCGGAATACACATTCTTTTCAGCTGCACATTGGACAATTTCTTTTTCTTTTTTTTTTTGGTTAAACCTTTATTATACTATTTTATTTTTATTTATTTTTTAATGTATTTGGTTGTGACAGGATGTCACCGTGCAGCTTGGACTTATAGTGATCCTCCTGTTTTCAGCCTCCCCAGTTAGGATTACAAGCACATGCCATCACGCCAGTACTGTGGTTGCCTCAGCCTGACCCTGTGGCTGGGATACCATGGCATGGGTGCTGGGAATCCAACTGCAGTGCCTATGCTTGCCAAGGCCTACCCTTGCCTAAACAGGTGCCTAAGCTTCCAGTAAGCTATCTCCCTGGCCCCTGAACATTTTATAAAATACAACACATATTAGTCCACAGGGCATGCTTAAGTATATGCAAAAAAACAGAAATTGAACCATGGAAACTGTCTGATCACAATGCAATGAAACTGGAAATAAATTACAAAAAAAACCTTATACACATGAAAATTAAAAAACACCCTCCTCAGCAACAAAAGGGTATAGACAAAATTAAACGAGAAATTAAATGCTATTTCCAATCCAATGAAAATTCAAGCACAATTTAACAGAATTTTTGGTGTGAAATAAAAGCAGTTCTTAGAGAAAAATTTATGGCAGTGAAATCACACATTAAGTAAACAGTTTGAAAACAAATAAATACCCTAATGATGAATCTCAGTGTTCTAGAAGAAGAAGAGAAAAACACACCAAAAGAACAAAGAGTGGAGGCTAGCATAAAGATTAGAGAAGAAATTAATGCAATTGGGACAAAGAAAACAATTCAAAGAATTAATGAATTACAAAGCAGGTTATTTGAAAGATTAAATAAAATTGATAAGACCCTAGCTAACCTCAAAAAAAGATGAAAGAAAAAACAAACTCAAGCAATAAAGAATGAAAATGGAGAAATTACTACAGATCCTGTGGAAATTCAGAAGATCATCAATATCTTTGTTGATAATCTATACTCTCACAGAATCGAAGACTCATGAAATGGACAGATTACTAGGTAGGTAAAAATTACCAATTGAATCAGGAAGACATAAAAACTCTGAATAACCAATTATCAGCCAATGAAACTGAAAATGTAATAATAATAAAAAAAAAAAACTTACCAACAAAGAAAAGCCCAGGTTCTAATGTATTCACAACTGAATTCTATAAGAAATTCAGAGAAGATTTAATCCCAGTACTACTCAAACACTTCAATGAAATTGAATGGAAGCAATACTCTCAAAATTATTCCTGGAGACAGCTATTACACTGATACCAAAACCAGAGAAAGTGTCAGCCAAAACAGAGACTATAGACCAGTCTCCCTCATGAACATAGATGCAAAAATCATCAATAGAATCCTAGCAAATAGAATACACCAAATTGTCAAGAAGATTATACACCATGACCAGGTAGTTCCAATAAGCTCCTAGAATGAATAAACAAATTTGGTAACATAGCAGGTTACAAAGTCAATACCCAAATATCAATAGCATTCTTCTACACAGATAACAAATGAGCTGAGAGAGAAACAGTACTGCCCTTCCTAAATCTAGGCAGTCCTCTAAATTCCACCAGACCTCACATGCAGGTCAAACAACACAAAGCTCATTGATCTAACCACACTTTATGTTTTTTACACACAATATCAAATATTTCTCTGCCCTAAATCTCATGAAGACTATGTGAGGGACTACTTTTCTATCCTGAAGCAACAAATACTAAACAATTAGCCAGTCCTAGCATTCACATCTCCTAAGAAGAGCAGAAGAAGATTTTTGCCTGTGATTTTCTTTACTCCTTCTTCATTATTATATATATATACATACATATATATATATATATATATATATATAATCAGTTGGGTCATATACCTAGAGAGGGCTCGAAATTTTACTCTATTTTGTAACGTTTTGATTCTATAATATATTGTTTTCCATTAGAACTTATATGCCATAGATATCTTGATCAAATATGTAATTTGAAACCCATAAGGTTACACAGATAGATAGGTATGTTGAGGCAAATGTACCAGGCCCAATCTGTGTCTCAATCCTAAGCCATTTTCAAGAAAAGACTCTTGCACTCCACTAACTAAGGCACTGAGAATTATATATGTGAGGGCAGGAAGACACAACCTGCACCCCTGAGAATTCTGTAACTCCTTTCTTTTAGAGGTCATAGATGAGCATGGGGGATACTGCATTTGAAATGGTCTCTCTGATTCCTGCAAAAGAATTAAATGTCATGACCTTGGTTTAATTATTCTTGCCTTTGGGATTAAGACTTCCAATACAGCAGATCTCAAAGTTTCCAAGAGTGGCAACATAAATTTACCGTGAGTATTTGAGAATGAGTCACTCTACGTTTTACCAATTGACATTGGACCCACATATCGTAACTTTGGAGTGGACAGCAAGTTATAATGTCTTCTGATTACCATAACAAAGAGCACAGATCCTGTACCCTTCTAGTGTCCTAGCTCCCAATGGCTTGTAAAGTTGAATTTTCAACAAACCATTTTATTTTAAATGAAGTCCTTCACTCTGGTGTTGGAGCATGGGTTTTAGACCATTACGTAAGTTTTCTCTATGAACATGAGCTGGTTATATTCTCCTTTTGCTAATAAATTACTTTTCTCATTATAATAGTTATAAAGCATTCTGAAAGTTAATAAACAGTGATGCTGGATTTTGATAGCTTTAAGTTTTGGAGATTGATAATTCCAAAAGAAATGATTAAAGCCTTATAAAATAAGTTCATGGGAGTTCATTTGTGTACTGGCTAAAATGCACTATGCATTTACCAAGAAATAGGCTAGAGACTGAATCTGCTGCCATCATAACCTTTGACTTCCCAGCCTCCAGAACTGAGAAAAATGAATTTCTGTTGTTTATAATTGAGCAGTCCATGTTATTCTTAAAATCAATCAAAACAGGTAGTATTTTCAGAAGCATTACTTGGAGAGAAGACAATCCATACCAAGAATGTGTCTATTTGACTTAGAACAAATAACTACTCCTCCATAATGGAGAAGTCCAGTCTGGACTCCAGCCATCACGGTAAGTCTTCTCCTTTGACAATGTTTCTATATCTGGTTCAGTGTTAATTTCCATATAAATAAAAAGCAAAATAATAGATACACAATTAAAAGTAGGGAGATAGATCTTTTCAAATGGAAAAGTACAAGGAGATGGAAGAAAAGAGGATGGAGAGAAAGTAAAGCAGATGCAAAAAGAACTGAAGCATATGATGTACACATAGTCATTATGTAATGTGTACATGTATTACTAAAAACATAAAAATGAGAAAGTAACCTAACACAATAGAGTCTCAGCAGAAATTCCTAATTCACTCTTGGGAAAGAAAATTACTGTCCCACTCATGCATTTCTCCATTTCTCATGCACCACTGCCTCTATTTCTACCATGATACCCATCATCCGTAGAGCTGGACAGAAGGATGCTCACTGGCACCTAGAGAACATACTACTTCAACCACCTGATCATTTATTTTGTTTTTAATTGATTAATTTATGTATTTGTACAGGGTCTTGCTGTGCAGTTCAGACTCATAGTGATTCTCTTCTCTCCACTTCCCCTGCACTGGAATAGGTGTGTGCCACCGAACTTGGTTTGGGGCCCACATTATGCACCCCAGGGTTCTGGGGCTGGGAAGGGTTGTGGCTCAAATTCTGGACGTTGTGCTTGTCAAGCAGTCACTTCGACTGCTGAGTTATCTCCCATGCCCCACATGATTATTTAGATCAGAATCCTCTGCTGAATCTTTTCTTTGATACACAATCATAAAATACATACATAGCATTGAAGAATTCTAAAATGTCCAGCCAGATCCTTCTTCCCAAGATTTCTGTGTCATCCTCAATCTGGTAAACTTATTTCTCCTATAGCTGACACATTGGCAACTTCACACAAGAGATATGATTCCTCTCTGGTCTTCTTTCACTTGGGGAATATTGAAAAACTCAATGTACCATTCCTTTAGAACTCCCAGAAGAATTTCCTTTAATATCACTTAACACCTTCCCAAACTGTAGTACCCTAGCAGTCTGTAGTTTTTTTTCTTCATGGTAAAATCATACCATAGTGACATGTAAGCATACAGGGTGACTTTAAAATCTTTAGCCAACTACCCATTAACGATATTCTACAAAGCCATATGTATGCATTGTGAGAGAGGAGAAAATAGAAGAAAAATTGTTGCAAATTCTAGATTTGCTCACTCTTGATAACAAGCTAACTTTGTTTGCTTTATATATTTTATTAATATTGGATGTTCAAATTTTAGCATTTCCCCTGTGGGCATACTCCAAGTGATTTCTTTGTACTGGTACAGAATAAAGCTTTCCAGCACTTCCACGGGAATCCTGCCAAAGAGTTCCATCTCATATTTAGCCAGCTTCCCAGCAAAGGCTTTCACATTCATCTGGTATATACTGCTTGCCAGTGCTGACCTCCAGCATCATACATTACTTCTCTGCCAACAGTGTCTATTCTCATATCCTCTTATGAGGTTTAAATTTCAGTATTGTAGTAAGGGCTCTTTACCCAAATTATTTTTTTCTTGTGCTGTCCCACCCAGATGCAGCATTCTTTCTTTCTTTCTTTCTTTCTTTCTTTCTTTCTTTCTTTCTTTCTTTCTTTCTTTCTTTCTTTCTTTCTTTCTTTCTTTCTTTTTTTTTTTTTCTTTTGTCTTTTTTGAGACAGGGTCTCACTGTGCAGTTCAGGCTGGCCTTAAGCTCACTTTGTAGCTCAGGCTGGTCTCGAACTCACAACAATCCTCCTGCCTCAGCCTCCCTAGTGCTGGGATTACAGGCATGCGCCACCACGCCCGGCAGCATTCTTTAAATATGTATTATAAATATGCATGTTAAATCTCACTTTCTTTAATGTCACCTGCAGTTAAGTGAATGAAAGTTAGTTTAAAACACCAATGTTTTGAAACTGTCTGATTGACATTTGTATTTCAATAAAATAAAAATAAGTGGAAAAAAAAATAAATAAAACACCAATGTTATATTACCATGTGGTTTTGGCCTAATGATTTATTTGTGAATGTTAAATTGTCTGCTACCTAGAGGTTTATGTTGTTCTCTAGAGTTGATTGAGACATGACAGTTTCCTATTGAACGCCAAATATGTGGCCAAAACAGTGCCTATTCATCTTGATATTTCACTAATACTAATGTCTTAATAGTGCTAGTAATGACTGGTGCCACTATAAATAAGTAATAGGCAAAAGTATGTGTTTACCTCTTCAAATAGCTACAAGTATGAGAAGATTAGGAAGAAGGTAGAAGGGAATGAAGAAGAGGAATACAGAAGAAAGAAGGGATGATAGAAAGAAAGGCGATAATAATTATTTTTGAAACATCATATAATATAGGGAAGCTGTAGAGACTTCATATTAAAAAATTTCTGTAGCTTATTATCATTGACAATGCTACACAGCACTTTCAAAACAAAATAAGAGGAAGGGTAGATTGTGCTTACCTAAGAAAATAATTGGCAAAATTCTCAGATAAAGAATAGTCATATGTGAAAATATCTAAGGTGGGTATTAATATATTCATGTACAAAATTATTTGCATTAATGTTGGATCATTTAAGTGCTACATGGAGAACAGACAGACTGAATGTGAATTTTAAACTATGAATAAAATATGTGAAGAGAAAAATTCAGTGTAAAGTGGTGGTCCAGATGCATTCACAATGTCAACTAGGATGTGAACCCCCCAAAATGAAAGGCTTTGGAATAGTGCACTATGTAGAACATAATTTATTTGAAACTCATGATTCACTGAGAAACATAAACTTTGTAAGACATACTTCAAAATAGCAACAATTTCATGTTTTTTTTTTTATTTTAAAGAGAAGAAACACTAAACACAATGGTATAAAATTTCAAAACAAGATAACAGGAGAGTAACAGAGGTTAGTAAATTGCTCATTATTATCTTCAAAGCAGTTGCTCAGATCATAAGACATAGGCTAGGAAATTGATGCAAATACCAAACTTTCTTTTCAAGGAACTAATAATAACTGGTATTACAGCTATCTTAACTAGCTAGCTTAACTAATATATTTCCTTTCATGACTTGAAATTATACTACGGAGCTACTGTGATAAATTTGGCATGGTAGTGGCAAAAAAAAAAAAAAGTGGAACAGCTTATAATATGTAGATGTGACTATAAACATATTTAGCTGTCTTATATTTGAAAAGGGAGCCAAGCATGTTCACTGGAAGAAAGCTAGCCTGTTTAGTGAAAGGTGCTGTAGATTGAATCTAGAATATTCCTATAGAGTCTATGAGACACAGACTAATTTCTCCAGTTGGTCCCATTCAGAAGGGTTTCAAACTTTAGGAGGTGAGATCTAGTAGTCAACTGAGGTCACCAAAGCCATGGCCCTGAAGTTCAGCTGTGGTCTCTTCCTCTTCACTTTCTCCATTCTCCTCCACTATCTAGCAACTTTTCACCATTACATGTACTGCTTTGCTAAAGCTCAAAGCAAGGAACTAACTCATCAAGGACTCCAAAACTAAGTCAACATAGAATTTTATTCTATATTTGATCACTTTCTTAGAACTTCGGTACAGTAGCAAAGATCTGAAAAAAATTTATTCTGATGTAGTCTTATCAGAGAAAAGAATTGAAAACCCAAATAAATAAAATTAGGAAAAAAATGTTTTCTTACTGATGTTTTCAATCATCCTCCTCCAAATAATCATGAAATTCAGTGAATTGAAATCTTGTAATTAGAGGTTTTTAAAGATGGTTGATCATGATACCAACTCAACAAACATTTAAAATGAGACATTGGATGATGTTACAAAAAAGAAAATACAATATTCAGGGTCTTCACCAGCAGAAATGCCAGTATTTTGGGAGTTTGAATTGTTCAGCTTTTCCGTATCACTGCAATGATTATTCAACTATGACCACAGCTATGTAATATACAAGATCAATTTGATATTGTACAAAAAGCTGAAGCTCTTTTTTTTTTTAAAGAAAAGAAACAAAAATAAAAGTAAAAACAAAGACAGAAACAGCAACATGCAAAAATACACATGGTATAGAATTTCAAAACAAGAGTAATAAATTAGCAGTGGTCTTTATGCTATGTATTTTTATTATCAAAACTGTAGCTCAGATTACCATATATAGGTATGCAACTTAGGATGCTCTTAATGAGAAAAAATCCTAACAATTTAAAAATACAGTGCACTTTAAGTACTTTATAATACAGTACATCACTGAACCTTGACTATATATCTACTGTGAGAGTCAGCTGGCAGTACGGAATCATATTCAAGTCACACAGATGCAATGGTATTCATTCAATCTAAATTTCTTGAATTCAGGGCTGGAGAGATAGCTCAGTAGAATAAGTGCTTGCCCAGCAAGCACAAGGACCTGAGTTCAATCCCCAGTTCATCAAAAAATAAAAAAATGAATAAGTTTCATGAAATTTTATGTTTCTATAATTTACCATTAAAATAATAACTTTCTATGAAGTTTGCTTAAGATATGAAGGTCTAAATTTCTGTGTGTCTTATGCACGTCTCTGTTAGGTGTAGTATACCAACCCCTGTGGTTTACACAACCCTCACTGTTTTTTCTGGCACTAGACATCCTCACAAAAAGAAAGATCTCATGGCCAAGAGACTGAGGTCAACCCCACACCTTCCCCAGTCACAGTGTTACTATTCTGAGACCTTAATTTCACATGAACAACCTGTTGCTGTTCAGTCTGGACCTTGAGCACATGTAGAACATTTTGCCCATTTTCAGAAAGCTCTGATGCTCTACCCTACAAAAACACAACTCCTACATCCCTGACATGCTGTCTGCCTCAGACAGAGGTCTGCCCACCATTTTGCCTCAATAAAAACCTTCCTCATCCTTGCTGTCTCTTACTGTGTCCTTGCAAACCTACATACATTTATATACTTTCTTTATTGATTGGCAGAACAACTAATTCCTTTGGAATTAAAATAAACCACATTTTTACTAGATTTCAAGGTATTAAAATCTAAGGTTTTATAAAGTTCAGCTCTTTAGTGATAAGCAATAGAAAGAAAGCCTAGTTTGAAAGTAAAATAATTTTCAGGAAAACATCAATAAAATAGGAAAATTGCAGAATAAGTCTTAATATAAAGACTAGAAGAAGTAATTAACAAAGTAAAATCTTCTTAAAGTAAGTATTTCAGAAAAATGTAAATATAAATATGCTGAGTAGGAAAAGCATTGTCTGGGGACATGTAACTGAAGATACTGCAGTCAGCTCATGGTGGGGAAAGAGTTGATGGGGACAGAATGGTGTTACAGGCTGATCAAGGGGAACTGGAGGCAGCTAAAGGCAATAAGCTGGAAACTTACAGATCCAGACATCTTTTTAATGTAATGGATTAATGATTTCCAGATTGCTTCATGTGAGGTTCATCAAGTTTCACTAATTTAGGGAACATTTAAATACATCACTTTTATTAAACTGAAATAATATTTTGGGTATGAAGTAGATTAATCCATGGAAATGTTCTGTAGTCACCCTCACTCACTTGTTGGGCTGTATCCCAGGTTTCTATGATTCTAAGACCTATGTTGCTTTGATTCTGTTTGGTTTCATGAAAGGAGATCTTTTATAAATAAAATAGTGAAAATGGAATGAAATATATGTAGATATATTTATTTGAAAAAGGGTTAAAATGAAACAAAGAATATAGGCAAACTTTGAAACACAGTACAGATACATTTTTAAAGGGAGGTGAGTTTAAAAAGAATGAAAGCATATTACCTCTGTGTACCCTCTCGCAGCGATAAATGTAACATTATCTACAGAAAAGAAGTAACCGTGTACTAGTCAGGACTTTACAGCCCAGAATAATTCAGATAGAATGAACAGAAGATTCAGTAGTCATCATGTGAACTAGACAATGGCTTTTCACTTCCAAAGCAAAATTACTAAACTTCCTCTAAAACAAACTTATTTAAACTTGGGATAATAACAGTAACTACATAATAAGGCCATTGTGAGAATCGAATCATTGCTTCTTAACTTCACTGAACGGAAGGAACAAGGTGTTATGCTAATATTCTAGTACATTAAGCACATAGCTCTTATTCTCTAGCTAGTGCTGTCATTATAACCCTCAAATAATGAAAATGATAATAATATGAAACACATAGAATTGGCTGTTACTTCATTTCAGGAAGTATTCTTTGATTAAAAGATAGAGAAATGTGTAGTCCTTAGTATGTGGAAAGCTTATATTGAAACAGTACCTGTTAATATAAAGGATTTTAACTTTTGACTAAGTCAGTTTCCTATGTTGAGTACGTACCATGAGGTGCATATTTTAAAGTGAAGAATTACCCTTTAAAAATTCACATCCAGGGGCCATGGAGATTGCTCAGTGGAATAAGTGCTTCCCTGGCAAGTGTAAGGGCCTGAGTTCAATCCCTGGTTCTGCAAATAAATAAATAAATAAATAAATAAATAAAAATTAAAAATCACATCTAGTCCCTTGTTAATCAAATGAGTTCAACTTGGGCAAGCAAGCCCTGTGGGCACATTCAATTTGTTGGGACAATTAATTCCAAACAAATAAGTAATTGAGTACTATTTGCATCATCATTGGGATAGGTGGTCTTAGAGCAAAATTGTTCTTTATAGAATTCTCATCTTTTTTTTTTTTGTCTTTTTTTTTTGAGACAGGGTCTCACTATGCAGTTCAGACTGGCCACAACAATCCTCCTGCCTCAGCCTCCCAAGTGCTGGGATTACAGGCATGCGCCACCACGCCCTGCTAGAATTCTCATCTTTTAAAAAGACTGATTTCTTCAAAGATTTATAGTGATAAAACAAATGTATTAGCCATATTTATATTTTCTCTTTTCCTCAAACATACAAATTTCTTGCGATTTCAGGGATTTTCTCTCTTTAAAATTCATAACAGCACTCTGGTGCTCTTTGGGCCCCTGAGGATCTGTGTGCATGTGTGCCTGTTCCTTGGTTCTTGTTCTTGTAGAACGCTGAATACATTAAATAAACACCATGGCAACGAAGTTCACTGAAGCTTCTTGTTCTGACTATTTAAGGAGTTAAAATCTTTGCAGCAAATCATCTTGTCTTCTTTATATTTACTATTTCAAGTGAAGTACAATATGATTCTATGAGTCTATCATACTATATGTAAGATGACTTGGGAGATGTAATTAATGGATTGGTAAAGGAAGATGAGGTAATAAATTATGGTAGTATGTTTAAGTGACTAAATATTTACTATCACATAAAGGATTAATTCTTGAGTTAATAACCTCTTTATGTATGACCCTCCACTTTAAGCATTCCATTTAATTCAACTTGATCTTTACAATCTATTATATTCATATAGCTTTCACAAAAAACTTGTTTGCAGTTCTACAAAACTTCATTCATCTATGTATTTGCTAATTTAACATTTTATTTTCTACAAAAAGACATTGGCAGACTAAATAGTCATTGAATGTATTATACTACCTATAAATGTGACATATAATTTATCTTAAAATACAATCACAAATGAACTCATGAATCTGTTCTTTATTACTTAGCACAAGAAATTCATAATGTGTTTGATTGTCATCACTTCCCATTCTAGGAGAGGCATATTACTTTCTGGAAATTTGACAGGATTATTTTAGAAAATTTAAAAGATTTCATGGTATGAAATTTTTACTTTATTATAAAAAAGAATAAAATTAGATAAAATATTACAAATGATACAGAATGTAAGAAGATAATAGAAATTCAACAATGATTATTGTATTGTTGTCTTAAAAGTAGTTGATCAGATTTACAGATGTAAGCATGTAAAATTGGCCAAAATAAAAATTTCAAACATTAGCCATCCAAGATCTTAAGTGAATTTCATAATGACTTGTAACATTTCCTTTTAAAGACAGATGAAATAATATATAATTGATTACAACATAAATTTTAATTCAAGAACAATTAGGTAAACAAATAATTACATTTGTTAAAAACAATATAAAGAAAATAAAATATTGTAATATTGTAGGAAAACTGATTTTTAACAGAAATACATTTTAGAACATCATTTGTGTCTCTTCAAAGGAACAGAAAGTGGAAGATCCTACAAGTTATGATTCTTGATTCATTAATTAATATTCCTAGCTCCTTTTCCCACAAAATATAACATGTACTTATTCCGTGTTACATCAATCAATTCTTAAGAAATATCTCTCTATGAAGTAATTATGAAGGTGCTTTTTGTTCTTCCTTAATATGAATGCTTGCATATTTGCTCACAAAAGTGTAATTGCCTTAAATAAATCGAATCATTTAAAGCTTTTAAAATGCAGGTGCACTGATTCCTCTTCATGAGAGTGATTCAGTCTGAAATATAAATATCAAGTCTTTTTTGTAATCAGCTTTTGAACAGATCAGCTGTTGCAGAGCTAGAGAAAAATGGACCTTTCCTGGGGAGAATCCGCAGAAATTCTCTGTGCAGTTGCGGTGCACATTGGGCTCACCAGATGTTCTCTGATTGAGCCACAAGTGAGCACATCCTAGCACTGCTTCACATTCTTCCCCCGGTCATTCTTTTCACAGCCTGTGCCAGGCTAAGAATAGATGCTTCACAAGAAGTTAAAAAAGAAATACAAGAAACCTCAGGCTTGTAATCACAGAATTCTGGGAGGGTGAAAGATGATGAATATTTAAAGTTAGGAGTGCTTTGGAGTCCTGCCTGACTGCCCTATCAAGTAGTAGCATATTTATTGCTGTTGCTGTGTCTATGTCAAAAGCGGTTCAATAATGAAGAGGTAAAATGAATTAAATCAATGTGGTCATTCAGATTCATAATTTTGTTACAGTGTTTATTGGTGTTGACTTATGTAAGGCATTCCAGCACTTGCAGAGGAAACAGTCACAACTACTTCAAAATTCCCTAATATAAAAATAAACAGTAACATTAAATGTGGGCAATGTAAAGAATTATTACTTATTCAGATAGTAGCTGCTCAGCCATGGCAGTTATTATTGTAAAAAAGTGAAGTCTAGATCCACCACACTTATAATTTAGAGTCTTAGTCCTTACAATGAATCTAAAGGGAGGAAGTCTTTATTCTGGTTTTTATTCTTTACTATTGTTAGTTTTCATTATTTTTATTATTATTTTTTAGAGAAGGGTCTACAGGGTGTTCAAAGTCTTATTACTAGATCAGACTCATAGTGACCGACCTGTCTACAGCCTCCCAAGAGCTGAGATTACAGGTGCGTGACACTACGCTCAGCGCCAGGAGTTGGGCCGGCACAGCAGGCCTGGGAATTGAACCTCTGGCCCCTGCACCCACTTGCAAATGCTTTAATCCACTGAGCTATTTGGTTGGTCCAAGGAGGGGATCTTTATAAAGTAAAGGGTAAAAAGGCCATGGAATAGAACCATGCATTGTCTATGCATAGATTCTCATTTGAGAATACTAATCTCTCTCTCTCTCTCTCTCTCTCTCTCTCTCTCTCTCTCTCTCTCTCTCTCTCTCTCTCTCTCTCTCTCTCTGCAACAGTGAGAAAATCATTTAGAAGATCCAAGAAAGGCATCAGCAGAAACTGATCATGTTCACACCTCGATTTCAGATCCCAGGTTTTGGAACTACTAAAATTAAACACTAATTTTTCTGTTGAATCCAACTCCACTAATAAGATGACCAACACATTATTTAAAGCATGGGTTCTTTAGGCCTTCAATTATATTCTTGTGGAATATCATAATTATTTCATTCATATGAATATTTTTGTAGACTGTAGTGTTGAGGGAAAAAGTAACCATTCTTAAGTCACCAGTGCTATTATTTCTGGACATTACCTGATTTTAAGACTATTTTGTCTTAGTACACATTTCCATAGAGTGTCCACATTCATTTCAGGGGTTAGGGTGTGCACATAACACGTTCTAATTCCTTTCTCATCCATTCACCCTCATCCATCTCCACCTCTCATTCCCCTTTACATTTGCAAAATATCTGCCTTCCTTTTTTCTATTACTTACTTTTTATTTTGTTCTTTAATCTATTTATTTTTGGGTTTCAAATATAAGAGAAACTGTGTGATAGTTAAATTTGTGTGACTGAGTTATTCCATGTAATATTTTGATCACAAGATATAGCCATTTGCTCACAAATTCCTCTAATTTATACTTCTATATAGCATAGTAATCCATGGGATGCAAATGCTACATTTTCTTACATTACTTTGTTCATGGACAGATACTTTTCCATTCTTTTTATGGCATACCACATAAACCTGTGAAATTTTGGTGGAACATAATTACAAATCCAGCATTCTGTTAAGCTGAGGCAGGAGAATCACAAGTATGTGTCCAGATTGTGATACTAAAAAATTCAATGAAATCCTATGTAAAAAAATTGAACATATATAAGGAAGAGGACAGTGGCTAGTGGATGTAGTTCACTGTGATATCCCTGGATGTGATTTCTAATTTCATAAAACACAGTCAAAACCTTCTTATATATCAATAAAATCTACTGAGAAAGAAGCATTTAATGTTTAAGTTTTTTCTCTGTCCTTAATTTTTTAAATAATTTTTGTCAAGTTTTTTATACTTGTATCTTGTAAATTAAACAAATAATTTGACCACAATGATATGCAATAAAGCGATGAATGTTGAATTAATGTCATTTTATTTAGGGTAATTCTGTATCATTTCTAATTTTTAATGCATTTTATTCTGTTTAAAAATTCATCTAAGAACAAAATAAGAAGGAAGGAAAAAATTTCTAAAAACAATGAAATGGAAAAACAAAATATCTGGGGAGCAACCTAACCAAGAAATGAGAGATCTGAATTAAAATCATAGAACACTGTAGAAAAAAATTGAAGAAGGCTCTAAAAAGTAGGACCAAAGCCTATGAACTGTATAGAGTTGTAAAATTAATAATATTAAAATGATGATATTACTAATCACAGAATTCAGGTACAGTAAATCACTCTAATAATTTCAATAATGTATTCTTCATAGAAGCAGTTCCTAAAATCATATGGAAACAACAAAGGCTTGGAACAACCAAAGTAATCCTCAGCAGAGAGAACAAGCAGGAGGTATTATATCCAGTTTCAAATGAAATTACAAAGCCAGCATGGTGCTGTCACAAAATTAGAAGAAAAAAAACTATTGTCAGTGGAACATAGCAGGGAACAGGGAAACAAAACCATACAACTAACACTGCCTCTTGACAAAGGAGCCAAAGGCACATGATAGAGAAAACATCCTCTATTTATAAAACATGATCCATGATTGCATTCCCATAAAATTATGGAAAATGGAAAATGATCCTTTAGTGACAAAGGAGCTTTCAGCTGGTTAAGGCCTGAGATATGAGACTGACTGTAACAGAACCTATTCCAATTAATCTGAGAGATAAAAAGACACATCTGAAACCCCCCAAATGGATCAAAGTTGTTGAATTTAGTTTTCACTGTACTACTTTATTATAAATTGAATAACTAACAAATATTTTGGAGTAAGACAAGTGCCCATTTAGATTTTTATTTGCATTAGTAATTCTTTACAATTACTAAATATAGTAGCCATACATTTACATAGAAAATACACATAGTTAATACATAGTTAAAAAATAGTTCAAAATGTTTAACTTTAAAAGTAAAAATACTGCATTATTAAACGCTATTAAATGACATAATTTAACCTTGGGAAATGGTAGCATGACAAAATATTTGTCTGGGAGTAGGTTAGGAGAAGGCTCTGGATTCAGTCCTAGAGATAGCTGGAAATCAACCAAGCAACCAATGAAAACCTTCACAAACCTGGAACCTACCAAGGGGATGAAATATCTCAATATTCGGAGGAAGTGAGAAAAATCACACTTAAAGGATAAGAGAAGATCACACTGTACCCCAGTCTGCTGTAGTGTCATGCACAGAAGATTCTCCTGCATACACTTCTTTTTTTAATAATCCAAAAAGACACTGAATTTCCCTATTGTTGTGGGACCTTTCTCATGAGGCTCAGTGCTTCCCCATCTAGAAAAGAAACATTGGAAGTTGGCAGGGATAGACCATCTGAACCAAGTTAAAGATGAGGAACAGATGTGAGGCATTGCACCACTGAGAAAGCTCTCAGACACTCAGAAAGCAGAAACCACAGGACTGTGGTGCCCATCACTTGCCAGTTGTACTACACAGTTCCTGTGAACCTTTCCATAGCCCAGAGGTGCATCAGAAATTAACCGTGGAGGGAGCATCTGGCCTTGCCCAGTGCCAGAGACCAAGCGGTGACCCAATTAAACTCCAGGATTCTCTTCCCATTTTCTCCAGTCAGTCAGACATCAGCTGGGCATTGATTACCCTTACAAGGTATGGTTGTTCTCACCCAACCCCAGTAGCTCTATGGTAACTGTACCAAGCCTTTGTACTCTGTTTAAGTCTACAATCTGGGAAGCAAACGAAAGCTCACACACTCAAACAGTACTGTATCATTGCCTACTAACAGAACTCGCCAAACTTTGCAGCTTACCACATGCCTATATTGAACTACGTGTTACAAACAATAGCTCCAGGCAACCAGGGAAGAAATACTAAACCTCTTCCAAATCAGACACAATCAAAGCTCAAAACTCTTCTGCCTGGAAGTGGAACTTGGCAGAGGGTCTCAGCAGCCCACAAAATATATTCAAAAAAACTGTTGCATCTTACAACACAAGTGAAGCAGACCCAGTGCGGCCTCACACTCCAAAGTCTGCCTGTCCACCCTTTTAACAATTACCCTCTCAGAATACCAAGTGTAGGGCCTGCCAGATAGCTCAGCAGATTAAAGCATCTGCTTAGGCAGATACAGAGGCTGGGGTCAGGGCACTCCAACATGGCGCTTGAGACTGTCCCAGCTCTTGGGAGGTTGAACACAAGCTGAACATACATGGATCACTACAAATCCAATCTATTAGTGAGACCCTGTTGACCCTGTACTAAGAAAAAAAAAAAAACAGTAATACAAGGTGGGATGAAATGGGACACTTCTATCACCTCCAGAGAAGGTGGTAGATTCTGCAAAGACAAGAATCAGTGGATGTCTCTTTGCATAGGCAGACACCAACTTGAAAACATAATCACGAATAATCATAATAGGACATATGTAATAAAAGTAGTAGAACTCTGATAGTGGAGTATGATAATAGAAATGTATGAAATAAATCGCAAAAACTGCAGAATATTCTTAAAGAAGTTTAAGGAATTCTGGGAAATACGGAACAAAACTAAATGAAATTAGGAAGAAAATAACTCTAGAAGAATATTGAGAGCTTTAATGAATAAAAGGAAAAAATGTTGAAATCTTTGAGATAAAGTATAATAACTGATGTGAAAAATTCTACACAAGTCTTAAACAGCAGAAGCTTATTCAAGTGGAAATATTTGCAAGCCCACGGGTAGCAAAAATGGAAATTATCCAGTCAGTTGAGCAATAACAACAGAAGAGCATGAACCATAATGAAGGAGTCTATAAATCATGAATATTCTGAAAATTAAAAAAATAGTCCCAGATTTTGAGCTTCAGAAGGAGGCAAAGAACCTGATGAAAGGTATTTAAGTGATTAATATGTCAACTTTTCCAAATTTGGAGGAAGACACAGTCATCCACTTACAGGAAACTTAGAGGTCATTTGCAAGATAAAGCAGAGGAGGTCATCATAGTTCAGATAATAAAAAGTTGAAGAAAGAATCTAGAAAGCATCAAGGATCAAGTGACACCTACATTCAGATAAGTCTCAGAGCAGATTTCTTTGAATTTACAGGCAGAAATCTTGCAGGTTTAGAAAGAGTGAGATAATATTCAACATGCTATATCTTAGTTCTTTATAAATTCTAGACAGTAGACCTCTGTCTGATTGCTTATTAGTTAGGATTTTTTCAAAGTTTGTGGGTTGTCTTTTCACTCTGTTGACAATTTGTTTTGACATGCAGAAGCTCAACATGCTATCCTTGGGGATAAACTTCCAAGAGAAAATTATCCTTTAGAAATAAGAGAGAAATGAAACCTTTCTCAGACAAACAAATGCTAAGCAAGTTCATCAATCCTATATCTCCTTTAAAGGAATTGCTAAGGGACCTTTTTGAAACTGAAATGGAGAGCTTCTAATAAACATCAAATATAAAAACAACAGCTTCGTAATATAGGCAGTACATCTTCATATCCAGAATTCTACAATATCCAAAGGTTAGCATGCTAAGTGATTTTATTTATAACATAAAGGTTGGTGGACAACAGAAAGAATGGAAACAGAGCAATGAAACTGCAAACAAAAGAGAGTGGTAATTATATTTGCAGCTGAAATAATATTTTTAATTAAAAACTTTTGAAAGACACAAAATGAATGTTATGTCCTTTGAAAGTATTAATTTACTAAGAGAAAATGTCCATATATGTGCACCCATGATAGGAACACCTGAAGTCACAAAAAATGATGTGACTTACAGGAAAACACAGAATATAAAACATTAAAAGTAGGTGACCTCAGTCCTTCAATTACAGTAACAGATAATTTAA
>PVKA01024730.1:0-33861 GCA_004027165.1 Ctenomys sociabilis | reverse complement strand
GCTGACCTTGAAAGGCTAGGGCCAAAATGTTGGCTGGCCTTGTGGCTCTTCTATTTCTCCAACTCTGAGTTGTGAACTTAGGTTGTTAACCATCCAGAAGAAAAGCTGATTAGTATCCTGCAGCATATGCCATTCACTTTGCCTTATCTGACTCAATTGATTTTAGTTGTTGTACGTTTCCTTTTGTATTTCTGCTTTTCGCTTGTTATACCAGGGAGACTATACGATATTTACACATGTGTGTGTGGTTTATTTCACTTATGAGTATATGTTCAAGTGGCATCCACTTCAGTATAAATGCTTCAAACTTATCATTCTTCATAGCTGAGTAATACTCCACTATATAGAAATACCACATCTTTTTCAACCATTCCTCATATGATGGACATCTTGGTTGTTTCCAAGATTTTGTTATCACACATTGCGCTTCTATAAACTTAGGTACACATATATCACTATGATACAATGTTTTCAGATCCTTTGGGAAAATTCCCAGTAGGGAATATCCCCCCCCCAGTAGGGGGATAGCCGGCTTGAATGGGATTTCTAGTCCTACTATTTTGAGGAGTCTCCACACTGACCTCCACAATGGTTGTACCAGTCTACATTCCCACTGCTACAGCCCTTCTGGCACAACTGTGAGCATCTGGTTCCCCTCTTTTGTGTCCCTGGCCCAGGTCACACTGAGGAGCACAGGTCTTCCACACACTCAGTGGGCTGTGCTGGGTTTGATCAAGTGCCTGAAGAGTCATTAAACTGCTCACTTGCTTGGCGTGCTTATAGGCAGGGTCTCTAGGGAGTTGCAGGGCGATACAGGCTGGGGTTGATTGCCTAGGAAGTCTCAGGAATTCTCACTGGCTTGGAGGTCCTGGGGGTGGGAGTCTCCGGATGGCACCTCCGAAGGTGTGCCAAGAAGATGATAGTTCTCCCACACACTCACCGGGCCTGGCTTGGGTGGATCATGGGCCAGAAGAGTCAGAAAACTTCTCACTCCCCTGGCGGGCCTTGGGGCAGGGACTGCGGAGAGTTGGAGGGCTGAATGGGCTGAGGTGGATTTCCTAGTGCATCTCTACTATGAAATTAAAAACTAAGGAGTGCTAGAAAATCAAAGTACTACATACATACACACACACACATCACATCACATCACAATGGAATTTCGCATTAATCAAACTTCAGCAAACATTTATTGTATAACAGTGTTGTTTCTGGCACTGAACTAGGTGTTCCAAAGTAAGTGTTATATGAATCCTCATGAGGACAGTCATATTTTAGCAAAGGACTAAGACTCTGCACTAAGGAAATCATTTGAATCTGCCTTGCACTAAGAACCACTTATGATCCTTCCCAAAATCTCTATCTTTCATCATATCTTCTGATGCTAAATAGCCTCAAGACCATCTGGAATTTATATATTTTATGAATTTTTATATTTTTAAAACTTCTGGTGATTCTGAAATACAGACTGTAAGGAAAATTAGTTTAAATGACTGGAACATGCATTGGCCTTTTCTTCTACACAGTAATACCATTAGAATATAATGTATGAAGATCTTACTTGAGTGTAAATTAACTCACTAAATGGCTAATAATAAATGTTCTGGGACAAGACAAGAGGAGGCACAAGTGACTTAAGATGATATATTGAAATTTGATGGCAAATATGAAATCTCTTCGTAAATGTTAGAGGTTATTATCACTGTTTATGTCACATTTTCCAAAGCCATTTAAACTGCTTTCCAAAAGTAAACTGGCACTTGTTTTTTGATAACTTTCTTCATTGTTTCTAGTTCAATATTTTCACACTTTGCCTTCTCTAGAAGTTTTTAGGGAAAGATTTCACAATGCTATAGTTCTATTCCATAGATATATAAGTACCTGAGTAAATCTGGACCAAGGTTGATCAAGATAATTAGATCCAGTCCCAAAAGCAGGTGAGAATCATGAATTAACCTTTGCTACTATTGTCATGGTTTTCAGTGGTTTATAAGCATGAGACTGTTATATATCCCAAGATGTATGTAGCATTTCTTTTAATCTCATTGGCTAAATCTCAATCTAATATACTTAATTGGACCTCTGTCTGGATTTTCTGTTGCCTGCTAGAGCTCTCAAGGACACCTGAACTTATTCCATTCAGCACTAAAAGTGTCTAGCAATTATGCCCTGCATACTACCCACCCACCTAAGACTAGTCAACCAACAATTTCTCTTTGTACACTGAATTCCATCTCTGGAACTTCTATTAGTTCCATTTCTTTTTCTTTTGATATGTTCAAGTTGCTTTATGGATACCTTACTTAAATATTTTTTTAATTAAAATGGTTCTTCCTCCAATTGAATGTTTTTGCAGTTATTGTTGTCAGAATAATAAAATCTTCCTACACGATCACTGCACTTTTTACTAGAGTTTGCAATGTGAATATTGCATGTAGCTGAGTTAGATAGAAATATTATAGGCAGTCAGAAAGGGCCAGGCCCTCAAAGGCAGAAGACAAGATAACTTACAACTGTGGGAGGGATGGATGTTCCTGCTGTGAGCCACACCTAAAGACCAAACAAATGCTAACCTCCCTAAAGAATAGCATCCCGGATTGATCATTACCCTAAGAAAGCCAGAAAGAATCATTATCTGATGGCCACCAGATAAATTCATGTTTTACATTCATTCCCGTTTGCTGTGTGACTCACTTTCCCATTTGGTCCTGGACTTAATCAATTTTACCTGAGCAATGGTGCTTGTAATCCCATTGGTTGACCATAGTTTTGTCCCACCCCGCATCCACCTAAGCGAGTTCCACATCTCTCCAACTTTGCCCCACATGGTTTTACACCATAAAAGTCCCTAGAAGTGACAAGCTTCCTGGTGACTACCCACTCGGGCCCCCCTGCTGTCCCTCTCTCAGACAGGAGCTTTCTTTCCCTCAATAAATATATTCTGCTTTTCTCTCAATAAATACATAGCCTCCCTTTGTTCCTAAAATTCATTCTTCAGTTTTAGAGAACACAAACTCATCCAGGTCTGGTCAAGACATCATTTATCCCTATGTCATTTGGAGGTTCCCTGTATCATTTAGAGGTCACCCACCTGAGATCAGTTTTTCTCCCTGTATCATGAAGACTAGGGCAAAGAGACACTCCACAATGAATGCATGAATGAGTACACACAAAGATAAATTGTACTGTGTCTTTTTGATATTCATGCAAAAGAAAAATCTCATCATTTATATATGAGCCTAGATGATAATTTTATCTTACAAATAATATCATTTTTTTCAGTGAGTTTTAATAAGCAACAAAAAAGCATCTGTAAATCAAGGCGAGAGCCTAGAGGGAAAATTTACAAAAAATTGTTCACTGTCCTCAAAATCACCTCAACAGCAAAACAATTCCATTCTTAGGATTTGAGCCTCAAATATAAAGATCCCATATCAATCTGTATTTGTGATTTCTATTCTTCATGAAGGTGCATGCATTTGACTATTTCATTGTATTTCTTAGTTTTATCAGGACGAAACACTTAAATATCAAAAAATACATATTCTATTAGTTTTAATTACACTCGATAAAGCTTTCTATTAAAATAGGAAGACACATTAATTTGTTTTATTGATTTGTCTTCTGTGTGCAATTATGAATATAGATACACTGTGTTATCTATGCATCATCTTGAGATTAAAGAATTACCAAATATCTATTGAGAGAGAAGCTATTAGATGTGATAAGTTCAAGAGAGCAATATTAGTCTTTATTCAGAATGAAATCAATATTCACAAGAAAACATTGACATCCTTGACACACCCTTTCAGAGCTTGACCCTTACAGCTATAACAGTTCTTAAAGTCCAACTCCCAACAAAGATCCAAGACAAGGATACACCTATATGCCTTTTAGCCAGATCTACCCATAAAAAGATTCCGTCTGTAATTTAAATCCTGAGAATTATTTGAGTAATTAATTTAAATTAAAAGCTACATTCTTCATAGAAGTGAATGATATGTTTTAAACCTATGAATCAATACTGCATTCACATATAAAAATTTCACTTTTATAGAGTGAGATTATATAGAAGATTTTGTATTTCTGGTTAAAAAATAATTCTTGAGGCTCTGAAAGCCTGACCAATTCAAAATCACAGAGTATAAAGAGCAAGCTAGATTTTCAGAAGCCAAAAGCAATGTACTTTTCATTTACACAATACTTGTTCTGTTACATGAGTAAGAATAAGAGAAAAATGTAGCAAGAACAAGGTAAAATTAATCAACATGAAATACTAAAAAATATAAACACAAAAGAGGTAATGCTGATTTTTGAAAACTTAAAGAAAAATGTTGCACACCTAGGTGATGTGACTAAGGTAGCTCTTTTGACACGTGATTATACTGTTTTCATTATAACCCATCATAGCCCATATCTTCCCACCCAATGTGTACAGGTTCCTGGTCATGCTCAAATAGCTATCCACAGACACTAACTGTGCTGCCCTCTGCAATTGCATAAAGAGCAGTCATACAAGCAGGATTCAGATTTGCATGTTAACTATAAGTGAGCAGACAATATGGCCTGCAGCACTGCTTCAGACAACATCTTACACAATACTTAGTTTTTTATTAAAATAGTTTCACTACATTAATGGGTTTAAACAATTATAATATCATTACAGTTTTAATTGCTGGCAGTATTTGGATACTATAGTCCAGTTGAATAGGTACAAACATTTAGTTTCTGTAACCACTTTGCATATTTTTACAATGGCAGGGCTAAATGAGCCTTAAAGGTTAGAGACAGTCACGTGGATGTCTACACTTGACAAATCTGAACATAGGAAGGACCTGTCTGAAGAAATGTGTGTACATACAAATTCTAAGACTGCATAGGATGTAAGAGTTACCTCATGGATATGTAATGTCTTCCAGACAAGAGTGACATGGCACTCCACATGCACCACTTACATCATCCGCAGGTTGAATCAGGCCCCCATCTCGAAATTAGACTGATGCACTTATTTATATATGATGAAGTTGAAGCCCATGAAATTTGTTAAATAAAATTTGTAGGACCCATTAATTTCAACTGGGCTTCTGAATTAAGCACAAATAGATCAATGTAGGCTTTAGTCATAGGTGATAAGCTTTGATTAAATTCCAGGAGGTTCTATAACCGATAAAGCTGGAACCAATGAAAATGCCTGGTGTAATCACCACAGATCCAGTGGAAATTCAGAAGATAATTTATAGCTACTTTAAGAATCTTTACTCTCACAGAATAGAAGACAGAGATGAAATGTACAGATTTCTAGAAATGTACAAATTACCAAAACTGAATCAACAAGATATAACCACTCTCAATAGCCCCATAACAGCAAATGAAATATGAGATGTAATAAAAAACCCACTGACAAAGAAAAGTCCAGGACTTGGACTCACAACTTGAATTTTACAAGAAATTAACGGAAGATATATGCTCTAAGCTCCTCAAATTCTTCAGTGAAATTGAAAAGGAAGCAATCCTCCCAAAATCCTTCCTGGAGGAAAGTATTACATTGATACCAAAACCAGGAAAAGACACAACCAAAAATAGAGAACTACAGGCCAATCTCCCTCATGAACATAAATCCAAATATCCTCAATAAAATCCTAACAAACAGAATAAGGCAAATCATCAAGAAGATCATACAACATGATCCGGTAGGATTAATTCAACGGAGGCAAGGATGGTTCAATATTCAAAAATTTATAAATGTAATACACTATATCAACACAGCAAAAACTAAAAACTACATGATCATCTCAACTGATGAAGAAAAGGCTTTTGACAAAGTTCAACACTGGTTCATGTTCAAAGTCCTACAGAAAATTGGAATAAAAGTCCTCTACTTCCATCTGATAAAAGCCATTTATGAAAACCCAATGGCTAACATAATTCTAAAGGGGGAAAAACTGAAATCATTTACTCTTAGATCTGGTACCAGACAAGGATATCCTCTGTCACCCCTTCTATTCAATATAGTTTTGGAATCATTAGCTAAAACCATTAGACATCAGAGGGAAATAAAAGGAATAATAATAGGTAAAGAAGAAGTTAAATTATCATTATTTGCAGATGACATGATACTTTACTTGGAAGATCCAAAAAAACACCACTAGGAACCTACTAGAACTGATACACAAATTTAGTAGCATAGCAGGATACAAAGTCAGTACTCAAAAGTCAGTAGTATTCCTCTACACAGATAAAAAACACACTGAGAGGGAAACTCTAGCAACAATACCTTTTATAATAGCACCTTGGAAAATGAAATACCTTGGAATTCACTTAACCAAAGACGTCAAAGATCTTTTCATGGAAAATTACAGTACCTAAGAGAAGAGATCATAGAGAATTTCAGAAAATGGAAAGATATTCCCTGCTCTTGGATAAGAAGAAGCAACATTGTGAACATGGCCATACTCCCAAAATTGTTGTACAGATTTAATGTAATCCATATCAAACTACCAACAACATACCTCGGAGACCTAGAGAAATCATTCCTAAAATTCCTTTGGAACCAGAAAAGACCTACAATAACAAAGGCAATCCTTGGCAACAAAGACAAGGCAGGAGACATTAAAATCCCAGACTTGAAAGTATTCTACAAGGCTACTGTGGTACTGCCACAAAGTAGACCTGAGGATCTGCGGAATAAATTAGAAGCCACTGAAGCCTCTATGAATACACTTAGTAACCTTATCTTTGACAAATGGGCCCAACATACTGGAGGAAAGATAGCCTCTTTAACAAATGGTGCTGGAAAAACTGGATCTCTACATGCTGAAAATTAAAACTTGACCCAGATCAATCACCATATACTAAACTAAAGTCAAAGTGGATTAAAGATCTAAACTTTAAAACAGAAACAGTAAATCTCCTAGAAGAGAAACTAAAAGGAACACTTGAAGACATAGGGGTATGCAAAGAGTTCATGAACAAAAATGAAATTGCATGGGTGACACTTGAAAGAATTAACAACTGAGACCTCTTCTTATTGAGAAGTTTTTGCACATCAAAAGAAATTACCAACAAAGTGAAAAGGCAACCAGCGAATTTGAAAAAAATCTTGACAAATAAGTATTCAAACAATGTTCTGCTCTTTAGAATTTATAAAGAACTAAAACACATTAGGGCCCCAAAATTTAAAGACTCAATCCAGAAATGTGCACACAATTCTGAGAGGATGAAATTAAAGAAGTGAATAAATATATTTTAAAAAATGCTGTGCATCACTACCCAGCTGTGAAATGTAAATTAAAACAACACTGTGATACCATCTCACCCCAGAAAGAATGGCTATCCAGCTATTCCACTACTGAGAATTCTCCCGGAGGATCTGAAAATATAATATCATAGTGATATATGTGTACCTGTGTTTATAGCAGCACAGTCTGTGGCAGCCAAATCTTGAAAACAACCAAGATCTCATCACCTGAGGAATGGATGTAAAAGATGTGATATTTTTATACAATGGAGTATTGCTCACATACAAAGAATGATAAACTCAAACAAAGCCTTCTTATTTAAGTGGATGCCACTTGAACACATATTCATAAGTTAAATAAATCAGACACACATGTGCAAATATCTTATAGACTCCCTAGTATAAGAAAACAAAAGAAGAATTACAAATAGAGAGGTATAACACAATTAAAAGGAAAGCAAGAACTTGAAATCTAGACAATGAAGAGAGAGCAAGAAAATCTAGGAAATGTGACAAAACCAAAGCCATACAGCTATATGTACATTGTAAGGCAATGGCCCTGAGAATCTTCAGATTTTCTAATCTAGCAGTTCACTGGAAGAATTCTCACCCTGACTAACTATATATGCTGACACCTGTGAACTAAGCAACTCCACTGAAAATGGCAATGTGTAATAGTAGGTTCATGCTTGGAGTTTCTGTCATTCTGGTCTTCTGAATATGTTCTGCATGTGATGATGTGCCGGTTGCTGCCATGCTGTCTCTTGGGTAGATGTTTGTTTAAAAAAGAGGAGGGCAGTGAATGAAGGCAGGAGACAGAAAAAAGAGTGTTGTGGGAATGTCCTGCTACAATGTTGTATATGGTCATATTTCTAAACTTTTGTGTAATCATATACAATGATTTATTCCTATTTTAAAAATATATTTTAACTTTAAATTTTTACATTGTATTTTGTAGGGACTTAAAGTTTAACATATCAATACTTACTGAAAAATACTTGATCCATGTTAAGCCTAAGATGTTTAATATTCAAACAGATAGTGAGGTTAAGCTCAACAGCCTAGGTTGAACAGTAATAACAATAAGCTTCTCTTCTGGAGTGTTAACAACTTAAGTTTACAGACCAAGATTAGAGAAAAAGGAGGACTGCAAGGATAGCCAACATTTTGGCCCTAGCCTTTCAAGGTCAATTAAGACTCAGGACATAGGAGAGCCTGTACTGTAACATCTGGCAACTCAGATGTGTCCCAAATTTTCTGATCAAGGAGATTATGGGGCCAAAGAGGAGAGTGGTTGATGCTGTAGAGTATGCCTAAAGAGAGTCACATGGAGAGAAAACATTCTCTCAGGCTTTTACAGAGAGTAAATTGGTCAAGCAATGGCCATGACTCATCCACATAGCTGACACTGACAAAGGATTTACAAACTGCGGTACAGGGTCTCAGGATATATTCTGAGGGGTTTTGACTGACCTTAATTTGATACAAAAGCTACAATTCTTGTTACATAAGTCTTGCTTTATCTTGGTCTTAACCATCCAGCAGAAAAGTATAAAAACGAAGTATAAGAAGTAAAGCCATAGTATTATGCTGAGCTGTAAAAGACTCAACAACTTCTGACATTGCCAGACATACAGAAAATCCTACTAGACTATTTTGGAATATTTTGCTGAATTCACACTCCTATAATGTTTAAATGACAAAACTAAGCGAAACAGGATACAAATGAATGGGCATTTTGTATCTGTAAATTCAAAATAGTTAAGATAGATATACAGCTACATTCTCTTAATTCAGTGAATAGAGGGATCTCCTCCAACAGTGTTTATAAATAGAACATCATTTCTGCATCTTATACAACAAATAACCACTAAGGAAACAATATGTAATGTATTAATTATGAATATGTCCTACTAATTTGATTTGAAACTGTCTCATTGCTATTTGTTTTTCAATAAAATTATAAGAAAAAAATGCCTATATATGTCACTTTTGTTTTGTTTAAACTCTGCCAGACCACATTGTTGGCTGTAGTCCTTTGAACCTGCTTTGGTTTTAGGACTATTTTGTTCACAAATTTATTGTCTTTTTTTTCTGAATTATTTTTTGTTTATAATTGTTCAAATAAATTCTATACACTTAATAGGTCTGAGGAATTTTCCTTTAAAAGATTGTCAGAGATTTCATCACTGCTTGAAATGTAACTAGATCAAAAATGTATCTATCCTATATTCAGAAGCATCCATTTCCCAGACAGGCCTCCAGTAAAAGAAGATTCTAGACCAAAATTCATAAACTAAAAAGTGGTGCAAATTCTTAATGCAATTTTCAGATAATTACTTGCTGATACTAATGTGTATATTTTTTCCTTTAAGAAACAAAAAAAACTTTGTAGAAAATAAAGACAAAGGCAAAGACTTTTTGCCTTACAATTGATCTTTCTGATGATTTGTTCATAAAAAAACTAGAATTTCCCATCATGGAATCATTTCCATGGTTACCTATTGATTTCCTATAGGAAGCACTTTGTTTACACAGCATCATGTCCTTATTATAGAAAGTAAATCATCTTCAGAGCTTTTGCTTTATCTGCAACCTGAGGCATGAGCTCTGCAAAATTACCAGAATGAGAAAAATAAATGATTCATGCAAGTTGGTTTTGCATGAATAAGTGATTAATCCTCTCTTTCAACCTTGGTGAGAAAGAATGCAGAATTAATGTCATTCTGTGCAGATAGAGCCTCATTTTCCTGAATTCTGACCTAATTTTAGGCATTTTATCACAAAATACATGTGAAATTTCTCACAGATTTTTAAAATTCTTGAAAGTCAGATACAAATTTCTCTTTACAATTTTTAATTGCAGATGTACATAAAATGAGTGATGTTTTCTCAAAGTTTCCTTTAGAACTTACTATATGTTAACATTTGAAAGACCTATCAATGTAATGGTCCAAAACAGGTCTTACGATTGTTCATCAAACAGCCTAGTTTTGGGTTTAGAACAGAATCGATGTGCCGTCTTCAGCAATTTCAACTGAGTCTCAGCACAGTGAAGTGAGCAGACCATCCAATAATTAGTTAAAACATTCAAAACTCTACAATAACATTAACAAAATGAAATTCTGTTAATTAATGACAGAAAACAACAATGCTCTTTTATAGAAATATGCTTTAGTTCTATGTTCGCCTGTTAGGTCTCTGCACTCAAAAATATTTCACCCCTGGTTAGGAATTTTCAACATAAATACAGAACAACCAAATAATTCCATAAGGATGCAGAGATAACCTTCAACTGAAAGATGATCAGAAGAGAATTCTTCTGATTCAACATGTATTTTGAATATTTCAAGGAGCTATATACCAAAGCAGTGAGGTTTGAATAAGCTTAAGTGGAAAATTATATTAGCCCACCTTTAGCAAACTTTTACTATAGAACAAGTGCTCTAGCAAACCCTTCATGCACCTAATCTTATTTAACCTTCACAGCTATGCAGTGGGTGGGCAAGCTATTATCTTCTCACTTTCATAAGTAAAAGAGCTAAAGTTGAACAACTTGTGTCACATACCTAATAACACTAATGTCAATGCAAATTGTTTCCTCGGAGTATAGTGGTAGCCACAGCATTCCACACAGAGATAAACAGGGAAGATAACTGCAGGACAGGAAATCACACTGCAAGAGCGTTCAGAGGATAAATCAACAGCTAAGTGATGCAGGTAGAGTAGGGGAAAGGCTAGAAAAAGAAAGCTCTGAATGCCATTCTTTGCAGGATAAGACAGGAAAACTGAACCCTAATTGAAAAGGGGCCAATTAATTTAGGTGGCTTTGACCTGTAATGCAGAGGAGGTCTCAATCACAAGAACAGTAAGTGCTTGTTATACAACCTTTTAATTAGCAAAGAAACCACACAGCCTGGAAGAGTTATCCACAACAATCAGATGTTTGATCATGCTGGAGACAGAGAGAGAGGGGGGGGGGGAGAGGAGAAAAGAGAAACAGCCCTCTGATCACTCCCCAGAAGCAAATCCATACTTGAAGTGTTTCCTAGCTTCCAGGTCCAGACTAAAGATAAAAAGCCAAAGAAAGAACAGATGGAACTAAAAACAGAAAGTCCCTGATGAAAGAAAAAATGCACAGCTGGAGAAGGAAATAAGAACAAAGTCTTTTGAAATGTAGTTATCTTTGCTTCTGAATTGAATACACCAAGTGATTCTGATGACTATTTTCTCAGTGCTAAAGTGACTTTATCTTGTATTGATGGAGATTTGTGTCTGGGAGTAATCATACAGTTCTTTCAGTATGAAGTCTCTTTACAGAGCCAGATCATGAATAGACCTGGAACATGTGCATTGCTTCATCCATGTGTGAATGCAGGTTAGAATCCCAGACTCCACCAACATCTCCAGTTGGCATTCCTGGGAATTAAACTAAGAGGAGTTAATAGAAAGACCACTGGTTCAGGAATCAGAAAGTTTTTCTGTATTCTAGGAGAAGATAAATTCATTTCTGCAAAGTGACCAGAGAATTATAGAGGACCTGTACAAGGTTTCCTGCTTCTTAAGAGAACAAGCTTTTCTCATTTTCTTTAAGTTCAAAAGGAACCATACCTTTACTCAAGGCCTGCTCTGCTACTGTCAGATGTGTAATGTTAAGCAGCTCATTATATACTTGCCATAAAGATAAATAAAACAATTCTGCATTCACCAAGAGCTAAAGTGAAGTAAGCACAGACAGGTAGACAAGGTCAAGTAAAAGGGTCCAGGGTTAAATTAACTCTCTGCCCAGCACCAGGCTCATAATGCAGGGTAGCATGTGTCACCACAAGAAGGGAAAGATGCTTCCTCTTTTCACAGCTGCTACATTTGGCTTGATCATGTAGGAGGAAAGGAAGGAATAGTCTAGAGCACCTTCTATGATAGTAATATTTATTGTTCACTCAAAGCTGTCCACTGTGCTGATAGCCTTCTATGCCATCAGTCTGTGGATTATTTTCTCAGTTGCACAGATGAGACAGATGAGCCTTAGAAAGTTTAAATCATTTGCCTAAATCGCAATAAAAGACCTAGGCCCAACCTATCAGCAAACCAAGAAGCTGTTATATGAACAACCACATTGCGGAAGCTTTTCCAGTATTTTTTGGTTTGAATCATCTGAACACTGTCTGATATGAACTGAAAGATCCTGGTAAACACATTAGCGGAGAGCAATCACTTCCATTCTCCATGAAGAAGACTTTTTGAAGCTTTATTCAATAAATTTTCTTTGGAGGCACTAGAGTGATACAGTAATTACAGTGAAATAAGGATGTCTTTCCTGTCCTTAAGGAACTATATTTTAATAGGAAATTGGCAAGGAAGCAGAGTCTAATTACTTTTCACATTTCTGAGACAAAAACCCAATGCCTAAAGGTAAAGGAAAGAAGGTTCATTATGACTCACTTGTAAAGATTTCAGTCCGTAATCGGAGGACTCCAAGGCAGGGTGGCTTGGCAAAAGGGCATCACAGAGAAGGAGAAGCTGTTCATGGCATGGAATGGCAGGAGGCAGCAAAACAGCAAGCAGCAAATGACGACAGCAGCTCAGTTGCCCTATCTTATGTTCTATCCAGGCCACACTACTTCAGGGTGAGTAACACTCATAACTCATAACCATTATCCACACCTAGAACTATGCCAAGCCAATCAGTTACTAATTTAATAAACACACACCCTTAGTCCCAGCATCATATACTTAATCTAAGAATCACATACTCTAGATCCACCTGGCTCCGAAAGGCCCTACTTATGAGTGCATGAGGCTATGGGAGGCTATCTAAACACAGCCATAGTAGCATCTTTGTCAGACATGTATTTATTCGAGCACTGAAATGTACAAAGGAAGATGACAATACAAACAGGAGTGCAACTGAGGAGGAAAGAAAGGATGCACACAGGATACCATTTGGCACTTACATGAGAGGCACTCCTAGTCAGCATATTTCTTTGGCTCCTAACTCTCCCAACATCCTATTGTCATAGCTTCTCTCATATCCCTTGCCCAAATCCTCCAAATCCTCTCATTTAGACTGATTTAGTCCAGCAAAATCTGCTTCTTACCATCTTTGGCATATATTCTACCAAATGACATCCTCATTGTACTTTGAAGATGCCAAGCTCATGTCAGTCATGGGGATTTGCTGTTTTCTCCACCCCAAATGCTCCTCCATTAGCTGTTTCCTACACCCAAAATGCTCCCAACTACCTCCAGATATCCATACACATTTGATATTTCCTTCCGTTCATCCTGATCACTAAATACGTATTCTTCAATGTTAATACTGCTTTCCAAATGTTTCCCCAAAGCCTCATGTAGTCATAGGTAGAGCTTGCCAGAAGTCCCTGGATCTAGAATATATGATGCTGGGATTGCTTTATGCTACAATGCTAGGATTAAGGCTGCCTCACCCTATGTGTGAATGCAACCCACACTAAGAGTGGTTAGTTTGTATATAAGGAGCAGAAATTGAGCTTCTGTGACCAACTGCTGCTCCCTGATTGCTGTTCCAATATTTTGCTGCCTTCTTGCCCTCTGCCTGCCATGAACTGTTTCTCCTCTTCAATACCCTCTGCTCTTTCCACCCTGCCTTGGAGTCAGTCAACTATGAACAGATGAGTTATGATAAGCCTTTCCCCCTTTAATTTTGGGCATCAAGTATTTTGTCTCATGAAAGAGAAAAATAACTAAGATAATAACATAAATTTACTCTCTCTGATTACCCTGTTAACCCACCTCCTACTTTCACTTTCTGTCTCATTTCTCTGCTATAATTTTTTTGAGGAATTTATTACCACTTAACTTGTTTTACATTTGATTGTTTTCTATCTGCTCACATTTCTACTACAATGCAGGCTTTATGACAGCCATGACTTTGTCTGATATATTCTTAGAATGTGAACAGTGTCTGGCATATAATAAATACTCAAAAAATATGAACAAGCAAAAATCTGATCAAAGCATCTTTCTCACAGATAAGGTAATATGGCGTTTGCAAGATGAGGAAATTTGGGCTCAGAAAAATTAAAAATGAGACCAATTCTTTCTCATTTGCTGCTCAAATCTGTAGCACACAAAGTAATGAAGAGCACAAATAGATAACAAACAAAGCGATAAAAACAAAGCAATAAATAGATGGTAGTATCCATGTACATCTCCTGGCACCATGCTTCCCAGCAATATGTGCTTACTAGCAATGAATTATTTATTTTTAATACTGCAGATCATAATAGTAACAATAATAAAATTTTAATAAGCCAATATCACAAGAAAAACTCAAAGTGAACAGAATAAGTTTGCTTTTTCAGACGTTTTCTAGGTAGTATTATTCCTGTGTCTATGTCCTCAACAAAAATAATGTAAACTCACTCAATCATAAGGCTTCTGGGAAATGCTCTCCCTCCAAGAAAAACATGATTTACAGGTCAAAACCAATGTGCTTCATCCAAAAACAAAACACCTCTCTGTGCAATTTACAAATTTGTTAAGAATATAAATACATAAACTTCAGGAATGTTGTCTCTTATGCAGTTTAACTTAGACTCAGATTTGAACTCTCTTTTCTGATCTGTAGTTATTTTCACAGTGAGCAAATATTTTCATCATGTTGTACATACCTGCCAGGACTGGCCAAAAGCAAAGCACCAACAGTTCACAACAAAACTAGATTTACACAAGATGGGCTGCTTGAAACATATCATTTTAATTTAATAGTAAGGTTTAATAGTAAGATTTTCTTCCAAAAGAAAAAAATCAAGTGATAAAATTGAAATCTTCAAAACTGTAGAAAAATAAAGACGATGTTCATGTGTTTTCAAGATTCTTTTGTTGCCATCACAGAGAAGAAAGGGTTATTTCTAGATTATAGTACAAACCATATCGTTATTTTGGGGATTACTTAGACACAGTTACCATTGCCAAAAAATACAGTGATCTCTTTATGCATTCTATACTCATCCCTGGTAGATCAACCTATTTCTAAAAAAAAAAAACAAGACAGGAAATAAAGGGTATTAAAAAGAGCAAAGAGAATGGATAAATTAGACAGTACGATCCATGTGCTGTTTCCGATTTCCTCTAAGACCATTTCTATAGCAATCATCTATCTTAACATACTGGGCTTAACCATTTCTCTGGAAAGGAAAAGATTGATATCCCAAGGACTTGTTCCTTGAAAAAATACCCTTAGGGGAAGTTGGGATTCCTGCAAAGGCCCAAGGAAACCAACAATGAGCTAATGCTTCGGAAAATTAATCCGGATGGTGGCAGCAAGTCTAGGGCTTCACTTCTACCATCATGCCAACTTCCCCAGCCATGAGTGCTGATGTAGCAACTCCTGCTGGTGGCTGGCTAGATTATACACCTACAAACACAAGGCTTGGATCACAGCCCGCCAATCACTCCAGAGGATGGTCTGGTATTGTCCCGATTATAAATGCTGAATCAGCAACACAGAGCTAGAGCCAACTCATATCCTGGCTAGTTCCTGTCTGCAGTGAGGAGGAATCAGCACTTCCTTAATAATTTAATTTGAATCTCCAAACTCTAAGTGTTGACCTCTTTTTTCCAGATTTTGACTCCCATCTATGCTATATTGTTGTGCTACACTAAACGTGATGAAGAAAGGCAAAACTGCATATTGGCTGATTCATGTTTTCCTAAGGTTTTCCCCTCAAGCCAATATGTGTATATATGACCACTTTTCTTGTTTTACAGAATATCTACAAGGGGGGGATAATGCTTCCTAATAACCATTTGGAGCCTGCTAAAATTAAAATGTATCACTTTATATATAAATTTGTATATGTTCCCTCCACTCCTGTTATTTCTCTTCCTTCTCAGATAATGATTCTCTAAATAAAAATATACATATTAACATGACATATTCCAAATGTCTGTATATGTGTGCATGTATGCATCATGTGTCTGTATGTCTATATAGTAACAAGTTTACACTTCTATATCTGTGCATTTTAAGTTCTCATGACGAAGGCTTTTATCGTGTTTCAAAAAAATTACCATGGGATTTTCTGACAGCTCTTATGAAACCGATGTGAGACTTCCAGAAGACATCTGGGCAACTAGCCTGAGCAGAACCATGCAAGAATGTCCCAGGAAGAGCATGAAGCTGTCTTGCCTCTGTGTCATGTGAGATTGTTGCTATTTCAGCTACCCCCAATCCTTCATTTCTGGATAAGGTATTCATCTAGATGTTCCATCGTGCCTAGGTTGTTTTTTAATGATTCAGTCTATTCAGACTATACACAGACATTTCTTACAGTGGACTGTATTGAAAATTAGTCTTACTATCATAGTTCATTTATCACGAAAATTTGGAGTAATGTTCTACCTCAGTTTTCTGATTACCACATTATTCTTTCTTGCCTATGCCCTATCCATTTCAGAGCAGTGGATCTACTTTCAAGGGTAGAGTAAGGATTTTTCAAGATAACATGGTTCTTTCTGATCTGGATACAAGCAATAAAAGAGCAAAGATTCACATTGAGCTCTCCATGCTGCTGCTCTTAATCCTGTGTTCTTTCCCACGAAAAAGAACTACTTTCCTTTTATCTGTTCTTTTTAAAAAATAAATTTAAAAAACTAGTCTTTCTTTTTATCTGTTGCCTGTTATGGGTTAAATCCTGCACCCTGAAAAATAAATGTTGGAATCCTAGACCCTATATTTCAGAATACCATTCAGATCTTATTTAGACATAGAATCTATACACAGGTAATGAAATAAGTTAGAATCATTAATGAGGTACATAAAGTAATACAACTGGTATCCTTTAAAAAGGGGGAAATTGAACACCAAAGAGACATAGAGAAAAATCTGATGTGAAGAGACAGACTGAGAACAGTCATCTACATGGAAAGGAGAAAGGCTGGAACAGATCCTTCCCTTACAGCTCTCACCAGGAACCAGTTCTGCCAGGCATTTAGCCTCCAAAACACTGAGACAATGTATTTCTGTTGTTAAGCCATCCAAATGATGGAACTCTATTGCAGCATCCCAGAAAACCAGATTCATGCCTTCCAACTTGCAAGTTCCTGTCTCTAAATATGTTTGCAGCTGTCCAACTGTTCAGTGTACAAATCCAAAGGGCAGTCTCCCCAGGATGCATTCTTATACTGAACCTCACAGACTCTGCACAGCCTACATAATATTGTAACTTGGGATGGATAAAGTGTACTACATGCATGGAAGATCAAGAAACACGTATTATGTGAGACAGTTAAATTGACTCCAAATTAAACATTACAAAAGAATAATGTTTGGGAGTCACTACTAGGTTTGTTTCTGAGTTCTTACAAATACATAAACTTAGAGACCATAGTATACAGGACTGTGTTTAAATGAAATAAAAATAGAACAAAAAGGAGTTGATTTGTATGTTAATCTATGAAAAAAACTCATATGAATATCAAGTAGACAGATGTTGGATTTCTGTGGAGAGCTGGGGAATTTAGTACCCAGGATAGACCAGAGTTTTCTGACAAAAAAATTCAAATAACCTAATAAATACAGTTTTCTCCAAAGAAGAATGAGTTTCCTCACCTAGCAGTTCCTCTTTGCTTTTTTTTTTTTTTTTTTTTTTTTTTTTTTTTTTTTTTTTTTTTTGCAGAGCTGGGGGTTGAACTCAGGCCCTTGCACTTGCAAGGGAAGCGCTTATCCCACTGATCTATCTCCCCTGCCCCCTCACCTAGCATTTCTAATACAAGGCTTTTAACCAAATATTGGGTTGTGTAATCATCCATCTGCATAATAAACACTTTGAATAATATGTAATATCCTGGGTCTTGGAGGAATATAAAGAATAGTCACTGACAAATCCGTCTTGCTTTTAATGAATTTCAATTCTACTAAGACAAAATGACATGAAAAACTATAACATAGAATAGAAAATTATTAGTATCAAACAAAAAGTGAACATTAAAATGCCAGAAAAGTTCAGGAAAGGTTAGAAAGGAAGATATTATAGGAGTAATGACATATATGCTGGATGAATGGCCTTATAGCTAGAGAAAATAGCATAAGCCAAGACAACAAGGAAATGTTTAGGACAAGCTAAAATACCAGCTATATTTAGGTGAGCTAAAAGGTACAATTAGTAAGGTAATCTGTATTTTATTTACAGAGAATTTTTTTTTTTTTTGTCTTTTTGAGACAGGGTCTCACTATGCAGTTCAGGCTGGCCTTAAGCTCACTTTGTAGCTCAGGCTGGTCTCAAACTCACAACAATCCTCCTGCCTCAGCCTCCCGAGTGCTGGGATTACAGGCCTGCGCCACCATGCTCGGCTACAGAGAATTTAAACCACTGAACCATAATATAAATATGATTATAAGAATTAAAGCAGCCAAATAGAGGTGCTACTGAAGAAATACTGTTAAGTGACTTCTGATGTCTCCTCAGATCATATGAGTTTCTGGATTCATGCTAAGAATAACAAGCCCTCCAGATAGGCAGGGACTGCACTGGCTGAGAAAGGGCTCACCATAGAGAAATTATAGAATCCTTCTGAAAGCACAATTATACTTTAGGTGATCTCTGAGAACACAAAGTTCAAAGAACTAAAGGGAATAAATAACTCAAGACAAATGGGGGCTTTTCCCTTCCTGAAGATTCCTCTTGGCAAGAATACAGTTCAGAGACACTATGAACTTGTTTTCTCAGAAATGATTGTGTCTCAGCAAAAAAATTATATTTTTCCCGTTTGCCTCACTTCTTGACATAATTGGAAGTCTCTTCTGATACCTGACAGTCTCATAAAAAAGCTGAAGGTAAAATAACTGTTGTGAGATATAAAATATAAACTAAACTCCATATATCTTTCACCAGATTAAATTCATTCCATTTACAGTGAACTTGAGCTGTGTGAAACAACTATTTACAAAGTGACTAGAAGAGAATTGTGAAATTCACTGAACTGGATTTTATTGCAAAACGAAGTTCCTACAAACTGTGACTATGAAATTGCAAATGTGTTCATGTATTCTGTAGACTTATACCTAAAATCTCCTTCTTTTCCTTCAATAGAAATTGGTGAAATGTATTGTTCTACTCATACAATCTTTGTTCTTATAAACTATGATCAAGTTGATTGATGGTCACCAGAAATGTACCATGAGTAAACAGATGTATATGTAAAGATACAAGTAGAGTAATACTCCATTATGTAGAAATACCACATCTTTTTTCAACCATTACTCATGTGGTGGACATCTTGGTTGTTTCCAAGATTTTGCTATCACACATTCTGCTGCTATAAACATAGGTACCCATACATCACTATGATACAGTGTTTTTAGTTCTTTTGGGAAAATTCCCAGTAAGGGGATAGCCGGCTTGAATGGGATCTCTAGTCCTACTGTTTTGAGGAGTCTCCACACTGACCTCCACAATGGTTGTACCAGTCTACATTCCCACCAGCAGTGGAGAAGTGTTCCCTTTTCCCCACAACCTCTCCAACATTTGTTGTTGGTGGATTTCGTTACGATAGCCATTCTTTCTGGAGTGAAACAGTATCTCAGTGTTGTTTTTATTTGCATTTTGTGGATGGCTAGCGACCTGGAGCATTTTTTCTTATATTTATTTGCTTCTTTAATTTCGTCCTCTGAGAAGTGTGTATTCATATCAGATGCCCATTTCTGAATTGGGTCTTTAAATTTGAGGGCCCTGTTATATCTTAGTTCTTTATATATTCTAGACAGTAGACCTCTGTCTGATTGTTTATTAGTTAGGATTTTTTCAAAATTTGTGGGTTGTCTTTTCACTCTGTTGACAATTTCTTTTGACATGCAGAAGCTCCTTAAGAAGAGTTGATCCCAGTTGTTGATTCTTTCAAGTGCTGCCCGTGTGAATATATGTTTGGTCATGAACTCTTTACCTACCCCCATGTCTTCAAGAGTTCCTCCTACTTTCTCTTCCAGGAGATTGAGTGTTTCTGTTTTAATGTTTAGATCTTTAATCCATTTTGACTTTATCTTAGTGCATGGTGATAGAGGTGGGTCAAATTTTAGTTTTCGGCATGTAGAAAGCCATGTTTTCCAGCACCATTTGTTAAAGAGTCTATCTTTCTTCCAGTGAGCTTGTTTGGCCCCTTTGTCAGAGATCAGATGGCTGAGTGTGATTGTAGATACCTCTGCGTCTTCTAATCTATTCCACTGATCCGCAGGTCTGTTTTGCTGCCAATACCATGCTGATTTTATCAAAGTGGCTTTGTAGTATAATTTCAAGTCAGGAATTGTGATGCCTCCTGCCTTGTCTTTATTGGCCAAGATTGCCTTTGCTATTCTAGGTCGTTTGTGGTTCCAAATAAGTTTTAGGAATGATTTCTCAATGTCTGGGAGGTATGTTGGTGGCAGTTTGATAGGGATTGCATTAAATATGTACAACAATTTTGGGAGTATGGCCATCTTCACGATGTTGGTTCTTCCTATCCAGCTACACTCTCTTAATTTACTGATGAGACATATGGTATATTAATGTCTGTAAGTATAATATCATATATGCACCTTGTATAATACCAAAACATTATGAAAACAGTTTGCAATGTATTAATTTATCAAATGCATCTTGTCAAGGTATCCTAAAACTGTCTCATTGATATTTGTACTTCAACAAAACAAAAATATAAAAAATTAATAAATAAAATAAAAAAGGAATTAGAAAGAAGAGAAAAAATTACTGTTCCTTTCAATAGACCAATAGAAATCAGCAGCATAATTATTATTGTTTCATATGTATATATGATAGATTGGATAATTTTATCCAATAATATATTTTGATAATTTTATCAAAATAAAGAAGAATATAATACTCTTAAAAAAAAGATACAAGTAGAAATATATTCGCTGTGATCTTTCCTAAGATAAAGACTGAAAATAATATAAATATCCATCAGGAGAGGATTCTTGATTATCATAACATAATTGTAACATTCAGCCAATAAAAGGAATTAAAGGAATAACTTAAATGCACTAACAAAGAGAGATGACCTTGTATTAGCCTCGTGTTTGTTAAATGTTTCTAAGACAAAGAAATAAATTTAAGGAAAACAGGGCTGGTGAGATAGCTTGGTGATCTAAGCACCTGCATGTTAAGCACAAGAGCCTGGGTTCAATCCCTGGTCTACATGCCATGCCAACCTCAGAACCCTGAGCATGCAGTGTTAGCCACCAAACCTGGGCATGGTGGTAAACGTCTGTAATCCCAGCACTGGGGAGACTGAGACAGGAGTATCACTATGAGTCAAAGCTGTGTAGCAATACCCTGTACCAAATAAATAAATAAAAGATTTTTAAAATATATTAATATACAAATACATGCTTATTAATGCAACATGTATGCATATGTATGAGAAAGCGGGGGAAGAAAGAGAATCTGTGGGAATGATACCTGAAAATGTCATGAGCCAAGTTAGAAGGGGTCATTGGTGGAGCATAGGAGGTGTAGAAAGTCCTTCATTTTCCACTTTATGTACTTTTGAGTAGCTTGAATTTTGTAACAGTTATCACTTTTTTTTCTTTTTTAGTTATCACTTTTATAGAGAGGAAAAAAACAGTTTTATCACAAAAGGAATATAGAAATTGAACTCTTTCTAGTCCTCAATTAAAATTTTCAGATTTGATGAACATTTATATCAGAGACTATTTAAGACCTTTTTAAGTATTCCAAGAGCAACATGCTATAAAATAAGCTATAAAACACAGCAGAAAGAACATTGTTTTATGAGTCAAAAGCTTTCAATTATGAGTCCCAGATCTCTATTTTTCTCTCTCAGATCCTCAGAATTGAATATACGTAGATATTTCTTTAAGATTTATGCAAGTTCACAACAAAAATGTGTGTTTTATGACAGAAATTCTAGCTGTGTTCCCTATACTCACCGATACTTCGCCACACTTTGTTATACTTACTAGCTCCCTAAGCTTCTCTGTATACTAACTGAGAACGAACACCCAGGGATTCAATTCTCCATTATTAAAAATGGCCAATGATAAGACCCAACAAAACAACTATTACCCAGTAACTGAGTTACACAGTAAAATATGTCTCTATCCTTGATCTCCAGACAGTTTTATGAGTACATTTTACATCATGAAAAAATATGAGGGACAAGAGAATTTTATATAAGCTTAGTAGTTAAAAGTTCTTCCAAAAATTCTAGAATCATCTCCACCCCAATATACACATGCACAAAAAGTTAATGGCAGGCAAGTAAAAGGATCAGCACACTCTCACAATTGAAAAGTTGAAGATTCAATATTATAAGTGTAATTATATCTGGAATGAGTTTAACCCTTGAGACTTTAGGCTAAACTTATGGGTCAAGTTTGAAACAATACTTTGATCTCCCTCCACAGCCTTCAATTGGATGAATCTCTGTGTGATACCTCCCACAGCTTAGTGCATTTCTCTGAAACAGCAAATGTTAAAAGAATGACTTTGACTTTCCCACCCCCACACATGTAAACTCACTGTAATACATTTTTGTCTATTTTGTGGCTATATTCACATTGAATTTATGGATAAGAATTATCCCGGTCACTGAAAAAGGGCCAAAACAAGCTACTTTGAGAAGAAAGAAAAATTTTAAGTAAGAATTGACTTAAAAGTGCAGGGCAACTGTGTTTACTAAAAATATCATAAAACTAGAGAATAGAAGACTTAGGTCCAACTTCAACTCTTGCTCCTTACTTGTTGTAGGAACTTGGTAAATCTATTGAAGGTGTATAGGCCTGGTTACCATATATATAATTTAAAGCTCACTCATTCACTCAATAAATATTTGAGTTTCTTCATATTCTATGCATGTGCAAGATGTGGAGAATACAATGGCAAGGCCAACCAAGTCCTGTCAGTCCTTTCTGTCATGAAGATTATGTCTAAATAGAGTTAAATATTGAATAATCATAGAAATAAATTGATGAGGATTGGAAGACAAATAATGCAGTTCTTTCAGAAAATATAAGAAAAATGTCTAAACAAATTTGGAATAATTGATGCTTTCACTTGAATTTGATGGATGAATAACCATCAAGTCAATTTAAAAAAAGGTAAAGCAAGAAATGAGGAAAATTTCACTGAAAAGAAAATTTCAGGATAGTACCATGGTCAGTTGCCTTATGCTAGCAGGAATCATAGATAATTTGAAGAATTTCAAGGTCATTGAAAATGGTCACTGAAAAGTGTAAAGCACAGGAGTGAATATTACAAAGGTAGAATTATAGAGATGATATGAAACAGTGCATACATGGAACATTTCTTTAACTATAGAAGCACTGGACATATTAAATGTTAATAAGATATAAGTAATAAATTCTCTGAAAGGATTCCCTACACAATACAAAATCATTTCAAAAAGTATTAGCTGATATCATTAGAGGCTAACATAGTCTAGTAATAAAGACAAAAATGGAGGACCGGCCAGAGACAGCGCAGCCGATCCTCCTGCATCCCGCCATCCTGCTGCATCCCGCCATCCTGCTGCATCCGCCATCCTGCTGCATCCCGCCCACGCCCGCACAGCCAGAGGCTGGCCTGAGACAGTGGCTGACTCCAGCGGTCTCCTGGATCCCGCGCCAAGCTCTCCCAGTGAGAGCGAATTTACAGGACTCTCCAGGCTTCCCAGATCAGTGAGAGTGTGGTGAGTCTGAGGGAGAGCCTTTGGCTTCTTCCCACACGCGCTTCGCGGATCCCTGTCCCCAACCCCTCCAAGCCAGTGACTGGCCTAAAACCTCAGGACCCACTCACCAACACCTCCCTGGATCCCCTGACCTAAAGCCCACTGTTTGAGTGGGAATTTCCCCGATTCTCTGGGCATCAAAGGTCAGTGAGTGTAGACCCTCAGGCCCGTCGTGCCTGAGATACATTTCCCAGGGATTACCTGCCCGCCAGCCCCCGTGGCCCAGTGACAGCTCCAGGCACACTGTGCCAGAGAAACATTTCCAGGTGATTACCGGTCCCACCCCAAAGCCCCAGACCTAGTGCAGGTCGGCCTGGAGTGAGAACTCCAAGCCTGTCATGCTGGAGGGACATTTCTCAGCAATCCACGGTCCCACGCTACGGACCGAAACCCAGCACAGCCTGGCCTGTGAGTGAAGACAAAAATGGAAATATAAGTGCATCATCATGACTTTTTCAAGATGAAAATCTTCTAGAAAAAAACAACATGCCGGCCACACCCCTGGGGGCATGCTAAGATGGCAATGGATATTGGGTGTGGTAGCATGTAACTTTAGTCCTAGCACTTGGAAGTTTAAGATCTTGGCTCTTGCCTTTAAAAAACAAATGGCAGGAATAGCCAGAAATATCCACTGCAAAACATAAGCATACTACAGCCCAGTATGGTAAAGTTCAGGTGAAATGGCAGAACAGCAAATACAGGTTTGTTCAAATGTAGCTGCATGGAAATATTTCAAAATGTAGACGTCTACCCAAGCAACATGCATACCTGCAATCCCAGCACTCAGAAGGCAGAGACAGAAAGATTGCCATAAGTCAAGCCAGCCTGCACTACATAACAAGACACTGTCAAAAAAAAAAAGAAAATGCAGATATGTTACTCTGAACAGTCATGATTCAGGATTCAACCACTTAATTTATAAGCTTACTTAGTCACATAGTTAAAGTTTCTTCCATGAAATGGGTATTTTATTTTACACTTACGTTTAACTTTATTTTTTAAAGTAACAACAAAATTGATGCAAATCTTTTCTTAAGAACATTGTGAGGAAATGTGCATGAGGGTGGAAATGTCATCTCCAGTAAGGAAATTAATTAAAAGAAAATTGATTGTTGACATTTCTGCAAGTTCAGCCTAGAAGATCAAGCACAAAACTAAAGAAAAGAGAAGGTCAAGTTGATAGTCTACAAATCATGAAGTAATTTAAAGCTTTCTGAACAAGTTGAGACACAAGAAGTTGCACCTGTGGAGTGTCATGTTTAGAAAATGCCAAAGAGAATCACCTAAAACCCAAGCAGCAAAGAATTTATAAGAACAACTTCCCAGATAGCAATTGGCAGAACTTAGTATGAAACAGGTTAATTTTATCCTTAAATATAAAGGAAAATATAAAATAAATAAAAGGACCAAGGTTATGTAATCTACTGTATTTTAATCAATAACTAATATCCTATCATTCAATGCAAGAGAAAAAAAATCTAACATTTGGAAGAATTAAATTGTTAGAAGACTATGTTCAAAGATTCACTATCTATATATAAGAAAATTTGTACTTAGATATTTAGTATGCTAATATTTAATTAATTATTTCCTAGAGGGAAACCAGAAGCAATTTGAAAAATTTAAAGAGAAATATGCATTTAATATGTCACCTTGAAATACATACACTTCAAGTTAACAACAAAGAAAAAATCCTAAATAAAGATAAATAAGAAATTGTTGAAAACATTGCCAAAAAAAATACAGCAAACAATGGATTTCACATTTGTTTTATTTCATTGTTAAAGAATACAAAATAGTGACAAAAATAGCATTAGAAACAATGCAAAATTTCACTAAGAAAAGTAATATGAATTCAACAATTGTTGCTGAATTGCATAAAGTTATTCTCAAATTAGTTGTATATGCTACCAGACACAAAAAAGCAAAATTGGCTTAAAAAAGCAAAGAGAAACAACAATGGAATAGTTGTAAGAAATTAAAAAGAGGGGAAAATAAGAACAAAAATATGCTGAGCTATAGAAGGCTCAAGTCAACAACTTCTGACATTGCCAGTTCTGTAGATAACCCACTACTACTATGGACTATTGCATTATATTGGGTTTTTCTGAATTCAAGCACTGACGATAATTGAATGGCAATGGAACACACATCTCTAACAAAACAAAAAGGAGGATAAAAATTAAAGACCATTTTGCTGTGAAAAAAAAATAAAAATATATTTATATATATATATATATATGTATATAAATATACAAATATATATATATATATATATATATATATATATATATATATATATACACACACACAAAATAGGATAGATACACAACTACTTTCTATCTTAAAACTATTTTCATTGCATCCCACATGTTCCAGGCAGTTATCTACATTGTTGTTTGATTGTAAGTATTTTTTTCCCCTTTGGCAGAACCAGGGATTGAACACAGGCCCTTGTGTTTGCCAGGGAAGCACTTATTCCACTAAGACATCTCTTTAGCCCCATTTTTAAATAAATTTTATTGAGAAAAAATTGCAATGAGACAGTTTTAAAACAGGATGGTAGGAGACTTATATAAATTAATACATTGCATATTGTTTTCCTTGTAGTAGTCATTCATAGCACAAGATGCAGACATGATTTCATGTCCAAACACTATTAGAACAAACCTTTCTTCTTATTGAATTAAGACAAAGTAGCTATATATCTATCCTAATTATTTTGTATATACAGGTACAAAATTATCTTTCATTTGTGTCTCCTTTTTTGTTGTTTTATCAGACATGGGTTTCACATTTCCATCCAAATAATGTAGGTGCATGAATTCAGCAAAATATATCAATATAGTCCAGTATTCCAGAAAAGTAGTGGGTTATGCACAGGACTGGCAATATCAGAAGCTGTTGACTTGAGCCTTCCACAGCTCAACATAGAAATATGGCTTCACTTTTCATACCTCATTTCTACACTTCTCTGTTGGATGGTTAAGACAAAGATAAAGCAAGATCTACATAACAAAAAATGTAACCTTTGCAAGTGATGAGGTCAGTCAAGACCCCTCAGGGTTTATCCTGTAACCCTGTATCTCACTCTGTAGATCCTTTGTCAGTGTCAGCCATGTGGATGAGTCACGGCCATTGCTTGACCAATTTGCTTTCTGTGAAAGCCTGAAAGAAAGTTTTATATCCATTTGACTCTCTTTAGGCACACAATACATCATCAATCACATTCACCTGTGACCCCCTAATTTCCTTGATTAGATAATTTAGGATACAATTGAGTTACATGATATTACAGAGCAGGTTCTCCTATGTCCTGATTCCTCACTGATCCTAGGCTAGGGCCAAAACGTTGACTGTCCTTGCAACTATTCTTTTATTCTAATTTTTATTCTGCAAACTTAGGTTGTTAACCCTCCAGAAGAGAAGTTTATTATTACCCTACAACATATGCAGTTGGGTTTAACCTCACTATCTGTCTGAATATTGATCATCATAGGCATAAGATGGAATATGTATTTTCCATCAAGTATTGATATTTTAAACTTTAAGTCTCTATAGAAATTGGAAAAGAATTGAAAAAAATACAAAATGTAAAAATATATGGATAAATAGATACATATTTTACACAGAAATTTAGAAATCTAACAATATACATCATTCTAGCAAGACAGTCCTGTAACTTCTTTTTCTTGTTGCTTTTTTTTTCATTTATTACCATTTAAGAAAACATTTATTTGAGATACAGTATGGCCATAATTAGTACATTATGACAAGTAGCACGTATTTAGAAGACCAGAATTACAGGTACTCCAAGCATGACCGTACTATTACACATTGATATCTTCAGGGCAGTCACTCAGTTAACAGGTATCACCATATATTGTTACTCAGGGTGAGAATCCCACCAAGTAGCTGCTAGTTTCAACAAGCTGCTGATAGTTGTCAGGATCATTGCCTTACCCATGTCATGAGCATAATTATATGGTTTTGCCCCTGTCATGTTTCCTAACTTTCCTCCTTGCCCTCTTCTCATTCACTGTTTGTCAAGTTCTTGCTTTCCTTTAAATTGTGTTATGCATTTCTATTTGTAATTCTTCTTTTGAGTTCTTATACTAGGGAGACTATACAATATTTACACATGTAGTTCTGGTTTATTTCACTTATGAGTATATTTTCAAGTGTCATCCACATAAATACGAAGGCTTTGAGTTTATCATTCTTTGTAGCTGAGCAATACTCCATTGCATAAAAATATAACATCTTTTTCACCCATTACTCCAGTGATGGGCATCTTGGTTGTTTCCAAGATTTGTCTATCACAAATTGTGCTACTAGAAACATAGGTACACATATTTCACTATGATATAATGTTTTTAGTTCCTTTGGGAAAATTCCCAGTTAGGGGATAGCTGGTTTGAGTGGGATTTCCAGCACTAATTTTGTGAGAAGTCTTACAAAATGGTTGCACCAGTCTACATTCCCACCAGCACTGTAGAAATGTTCTTTTTCCACCACAGTCTCTCCAACATTTGTTCTTAGTTGATTTGTTTATGATAGCCATTATTTCTGTGGTAATATGGTATCTCAGTGTTGTTTTAATTTGCATTTCACGGATGACTAGCAATGTGGAGCATTTTTTCATATATTTACCCACTTCTTTAATTTCATTCTCTTAGGAATGTGTGTTCAACTCGAATGCCAATTTCTGGATTTTGTCTTTAAATTTTGGGGTGCTAATGTTCTTAGTACTTTATAAATTCTAGAGAGCAGACATTTTTCTGAATTTTTATGAGTTAAGATTTTTTTCGAAATTTGTGGGTTGTCTCTTCACTTTGTTGATAATTTCTTTTGACGTGAAAAATGTTCTCAATAGGAGGAGGTTCAAGTTCTTAATTCTTAAAAGGATTACCCATGCAACTGATTTTTGCTCATGAACTCTTTGTCTACCCCTATATCTTCAGGAGTTCCTCATAGTTTCTCTTCCAGGAGATTTAGCATTTCTGTCTTTTATTTCTTTTTCATTTGTTGTTATTTTTTGTTGTTGTTGTTGCTGACGTTTTTGGTGGAACTGGGGATTGAACTCAGGCTCTTGCACTTGCCAGGGAAGCACTAATTCCACTGAGCCATCACCCCGGCCAGAATATCGGTTTTAATGTTTAGATCTTCAGTCCATTTTAATTTAGCTTAGTGCACGGTGATATACCTGGGTCAAGTTTTAGGTTTTGGCTTGTAGAAGCCAGTTTTTCCAACATCATTTGTTAAAGAGGCTATGTTTCTTCCAGTAACTGTCTTTGGCCCCTTTGTTGAAGATCAGGTGCCTGAGTGTGTTCATAGAGGCCTCTGAGACTTCTAATCTATTCCATTGATCCATAAGTCTATTTCATTGTCAATACCATGTTGATTTTATCACAGTAGCTTTGTAATATAGTTTCAAGTCAGGGATTGTGATGCCTCTTGCCTTGTCTTTGTTGCCCAGGATTGCCTTTACTATTCTAGGTATTTTTTGGGTTCCAAATGAATTTTAGGAACGATTTCTCTGGGTCTGGGAGGTATGTTGTTGGTTGTTTGATATGGATTGCATTAAATCTATACAACAATTTTGGGAATATGGTCACCTTCACAATGTTGGTTCTTCCTATCCAGGAGCAAGGAATACTTTTCCATTTTCTGAAATCCTCTATGATCTCTTTGTTCAGAGTACTGTAATTTTCCATGAAATGATCTGTGACTTCTTTAGTTAGATGAATTCTAAGGTATTTTATTTTCCATGGTGCTATTGTAAAAGGTATTGTTTCCCTAATTTCCCTGTCAATGTGTTTGTTATCTATGTAGACGAATGCTATAGAATTTTGAGTATTGACTTTGTTACCTGCTGTGCCACTGAATTTGTGTATCAGTTCTATTAGCTTCTTGGTGGAGTTTTTGGACTTTCCAAGTAAAGTATAATGATAATTTCACTTCGTCTTTACCTATTCTTATTCCTTTTATTTCTCCCTCTAATCTAATGATATAGCTAATGATTCCAAGATTATTTTGAACACTAGAGGTGATAGAGGACATCTTTGTCTTGTACCAGATCTGACACTAAAACATTTCAGTTTTTCCCCATTTAGAATTATATTAGCCATTGGGTTGCGTAGATGGCTTTTATCAGATTGAGGTAGAGGCCTTCTATTCCAATTTTCTATAGTACTTTGAACATGAAAGAGTGTTGGGCTTTGTCAAATGCATTCTCTGCATCAATTGAGATGATCATCTGCTTTTAAAATTTGGCTCTATTAATATAATCTTTTACATTTTTACATTTGCATATATTGACCCATGTTTGCATTCCTGAGATGAATCTTACCTGCTTATGGTGTATAATTTTCTTGATGGTTTGCTGTATTCTATTTACTAGGATTTTATTGAGGATTTTTGCATCAATCTACATGAAGGATATTGGCCTATAGTTCTCACTTTTGTTTGTGTCATTCCCTGGTTTTGGTATTAGTATAATACTTTCCTCCATAATGATTTTGGGAGCATTTCTTCCTTTTCAATTTCATTGAAGAGTTTGAGGAGTATAAGACATATATCCTCCATAAATTTCTTGTAGAATTCAGCTGTGAACCCATCAGCACCTGGACTTTTCTTTGTTGGAAGGCTTTCTATTACATTTCGTATTTCATTGGCTGTTATTGGGTTACTGAGAGTTGTCATATCTTGATTCAGTTTTGCACCTTTCAAGGAATTTGTCCGTTTCATCTGTGTCTTTTATTATGAGAGAGTTGAAGTTCTAAAGTAACTCTTGACAATCTTCTGAATTTCCACTGAGTCTGTGGTAGTTACACCTTTTTCGTTTCTTATTACTTATATTTGAATGTTTTCTTTCTTCTTTTTGATGAGGTTAGCTAGGTTCTTACCAATTTTGTTTAATCTTTCAAAGAACCAACTTCTTGATTCATTCATTTTTTGAACTGATTTCTTTGTCTCAATTGAATGAATTTCTGCTCTAATTTTTATGATTTCTTCCCTTCTTTGGGCTTTGGGTTTGGTTTGCTCTTCCTTTTCTATATGTTGAAGATGCAACATTAGGCTGTTTATTTGTTCCTGTTCTGTGTTCCTAATGTGTGAGTTCATAGCTATAAATTTACCTCTGAGAACAGCTTTCATCACATCCCATAAATTCCTGTAAGTTGTGTTTGAATTTTTATTGATTGTAAATATTGTTGAATTTCTTGTTTGATTTCATCTGTGACCCACTGCTTGCTGTGTAGTGTGTTGTTTAATTTCCATGTATTTAATGGGCTTTTCTGTTTTCTTGTCTCATTTATTTCCAGTTTCATTACACTGTGTTCGGACAACATGCCTGGAATAATTTCTGTTTTTTTTCATATACTTAAGCATGACCTATGCTCCAGTATGTGATCTATTTTAGAAAATGACCCATGTACAACTGAAAAACATGTATGGTCAACTGTTGTTGTGGAATACTCTGTAAATGTCCACCAAGTCCGTTTGTTCCAGGATCTGCTTCAGTTCTGGTACTTGTTTGCTAATTTTTTGTCTGCTTGACCTATCTTTTTAGGGTATTAAGAGGGTATTAAGGTCTCCTATTAAAACTGTGGGATTGGATATTAGATTTGTCATGTCCGTTCAGATTTGTCTTACATTGTTGTGAGCTCACGTTTTGGTGCATATACATTTATGAGTGTTATCTTTTCCTCTTGAATTTTTCCGTTAACCAGTATAGAGTAGCCTTCTTTATTTCATTTGATCATTCTTGGGTTTAAGTTGAGACTGTCTGAGAACAGGATTGCTACCCCTGCTTTTTTCTGAGGTACCGGGGCATGTAGTACTGTTTTCTATCCTTTGACTTTCAGCCTATAAATTTCTTTATGAGTTAAGTGTGTTTCTACTATACAGCATATTGTTAGGTTTTGTTTCTTCATACACTGTGTCAGTCTATTTCTTTTAATTGATAAATTGAGTCCATTTACATTGATGGCAATAATTGTGATGTATTGATTTATGCTCGTGCTGTTATTTACTTGCTGTTTTTTACCCTTTTTTGTCCTGTGTTTGTTTGCGCTATTTAGTGAGTTACTTCTGTTCTCATTCGTGGAGTTCTTATCATTTTGTTTCCTCTCTAGTACATCTTTTAGTAGTCTGTGTAGGGCTGGCTTTCTCATCATGAAATTCTTTACTTGTTTTTTGTCATGAAAGTATTTCACTTCTCCATGAAACTTGAAAGAGTTTTTCATTGTATAGTACTCTGGGATAGAATTTCTTTTCATAGAGGACTTAAAATACACTGCTCCATGCTTTTCTTGCCTTCATGGTTTGTGCTGAGAAGTTGGCTGTTATTCTGATTGGTTTTCCTTTAAATGTTCTCTGTTCCTTTTCTCTACTGGCTTTCAGTACATTATTCTTGTGCTGCAGTTCTGCAATCTTGACTATTATATGTCTTGGTATATTTTTAATTGGGTTGAAGTTATTTGGAGTTTTGAATGCTTTGATTATTTCAATGTCAGATTGTTTCTTCATATTTGGGAAGTTTTCTGCTATTACTTCTGCCCACATTCTTTTTATATCATTTGTATTGACTCCTTCTTTCTCATAGATGCCTATTAGTCTCATGTTATTCATCTTTGCATCATCTTTCAGGTGATGAGTTACTTTTTCCTTCATCCTAGTTATTCTTAAGATATCTTTTCTTACATTTTCACTAGCTGCAACAGCATTTTCAAGACCTGAAACTCTATCTTCACTTTCACTCAAAAGGTTTTGCAAGCTCGTGATTAAAATTTGAAGTTCCTCTGTATCTCTTTCACTCTGCTTCATGCGATCTATTTCTTTCCACTATTGCTCATTCTAGGAATTCTTTGCTTTTCTAATCTCCTCTATTTTTTATCAGTATCTTCTTGAGAAGCAGCTATTAATTCTTTTACTTCAGAGTTTGTGATCTGATTTCTTGTACACAGATCTGCATTTGATTCTTTAATTCATACACTGTGGAGAGATTTCTTTTTTCATTTCAGAGATTAATTCTAATCTTAATTTCTCTATACCTGTTTTTTTTTTACTTCAGACACTATGAATTCATAATTTATTTCATAGATTAATTCTGATCTGAGTTTCTCTATACATTTCTGCTGTTGTTTCTTTAACACAGACGCTACTAATTCTTTTTTTTTATATATATATATATAACTTTTTTTTTTATTGCAGAACCAGAGATTGAACTCAGGCCCTTGTGCTTGCCAGGGAAGTGCTTATTCCACTGAGCCATCTCCCGGCCCCCATCTCATATAACTTAACAAAAACAAATCAAAAGAAAAGTGATCAAATGTATTAAAATCTTCATCTCACTCATGATTGAGTGACTGTTTCTACAAATAATATCTCTATACAATGAAATATTATCTGGCAGTAATAATCGATATAGTTACAATAGTCAAAAAGTATAAGCAATACAACGCTTATCAGCTGATGACTGAATAAAAAAAGTGTGATGGTGCCCTGTTCTCATCATGGACTAATTTTTTTTTTCATTTATTTTTATTTTATTAAAATACAAATGTCAATCAGACAGTTTCAAGACACCTTAACCATACACATTCAATGAATTAATACATTGCAAACTGTTTTCATAATGTTTTGGTATTGTACAAGGTGCATACATGATATTATATTTACAGATATTATTTTAACAGAGATCTCTTATCAGTGAATTAAGAGTGTAGTTGCTTACTTATCTTATTTTTTATACCTGAATTATATCAAAAATTCAATAATTATTTACCTAGTGGATGACCATAGCACTAAAAGCCGACATAATATCCTGTCCAACCACCATTAGTGCAGATCTTGCCTCTCATAGAATTATGTAGAAGCACAGCGTTATCTATCCCAAC
>PVKA01024729.1:0-33999 GCA_004027165.1 Ctenomys sociabilis | reverse complement strand
CCTTCCTTCTTTATGATTTTGCTTTCTACAATTTTATTACCAATGGTAGGCTGAGGTCTGAAAGTATTAGGTGGAAAATTTTAGAAGTAAATAATTCATAAGTGTGAAATTTCAGGCTGTTCTGAATAGTGTAATGAACTGCCCATCACCCACTTCTGCCTGCCTGTGACATGAATCATCTCTTCACCCGAGTATCCAGGCTGCATGGGCCACTTGCTCAGTGTCTGGCGTCTTTCAGATTGGCTGCTACAGTCATGGTGCTTGTGTTTAAGTAACCTGTGCTTTATTTAATAATTGCTACAAAGGACAGGAATATTGATGTTAGCAATTAGGATGCACCAAAGGGAAGTGTTACAGTTTGAACCAAGTTGTCCCCTCAAAGCCTCATGCAGTCACAGGTTGGCCTCTAGAGTTTGTGATTGTCTTGATCCAGTGTTTCCAGTATGGGTATGAGTGCTAACCCTACCCTGGGGCAGATAATCTGCATACAAATGTGTGGAGGGGAGAGAGGCTTGCTAGCTGCCCCTGCTGCTGCCCCTCCCTTTGGTCTTTGTTGTTTTTCACCCCCATGAACGGCTGCTTTTTGCCATGTGCCACTCTGCCTTGGAGCCAGCTATGGATTGTACACTAACTGAGAGCTAAACAAACCTTTCCTTCCATAATTTTGGGTGTCTGGTATTGTCCCAGCAACAAGAGAAAAGTAACTGAGACAGGAAATTGAAAAGTTTTTCCTTCTAGAGAGAAACTGAACATTCTTGATTTAAGAAAAGAGAAAAAGAATCACATGCTGATGTAGGTAGGATTTTTCTCTAGGAATGAATCTTCTGTCTAAAGAACTGTGAGGAAGAGAATCATGGTAGTTTTGGTGTCCCACCTGAGACTGCCTAAGCTATGGCCTCGGTGTGCAATGGGTGCTTATTACAATGAAAAATGCATTGCACCTTAGGGCTTGGTGTGGCCTCTGGCTCTGTACACCCAGCTGGGGTCCTGGCGTGGGTACTGCTCTGGGCACACAGCAGATGCGGGTCTGGGTGGCTGCCTAGCACCGAGCAGGCCTGCTGAGCTGAGGGCACGCACAGCAGGGGGCCGGTACACTCTCGGCCCACATCTGCCAGGCTGTGCCCCCAGGTGCTGAGCCTTGCTCTTCTTGTTGTCCACGCTTGGAGCTGGCACAGCAGAACACTCATCAGAGGTGGTTCAGAATCACATTAAATGTACATACATGGGTAGGTATGTGTGGTTCAGTAACTAATTGTTATTCCCTGGAAGAACTGTAAGTAAAAAGAAACAGTGGTACATGTAAATTGGGATTCTTTGGGGAAGAAGCAGAAAGGGCTTCAAAAGCTGTATCTAATCGCCATGTGACATCAGGACCCTTCTTAATACGGCACCCAGGCCCGTGTGGGTTAGTGAGATGATCATCAGGTGTGGCAGTGTGTCCTGACATGTATTAGATAAGATGTGGGTTTCTCTTTCCTGTTCTGAGAGGGGTTTAAAAGTGGAAAGGAAGCAAAGTCTACTTGTAGTGTCTTGGTAGAAGGTTTAAATGTAATGTGTGACACAGCTAAGATAGGATACCTACCTATGTGGGGCTGTGTAAGTGAGATGCACTCTCTACAGGCATGGATTCAAGGTGTATCCGTTTTCTCTTTGATGGCATAGGGGGGATTAGTGCAAATGAAAAGCACATTATTTCTCTTATGAAAGAATGCATTTGCATCAAGCTGTTGCCTTCCTACTTTGGCCTCCCACCTGGAAATCTGTTCCTTGGCCCTTGATCCATTACAGTGATCTCACACTGTTTGTAGCTTTGCTGCCCTGGGTGAGACTAGCTTGCTGTCTGCAGGTGTGGCTGTAGATGTTCAGGCCTCCAGGGGGCCACTGCTGACTCCCTGCACCCAGGCTGTGATGGCCTTTTCTCCTGGCAACATCTTGATGGAGGAGGGATAGCATCTCAAGTGGTGCAGAAATATGTCTGTGGATTTTCCTAATTGTAAACTGTCAGTAGACAGGATTTCCTCAAACAATTAAAGTAATGTCGGTGCAGCTGTATTACAACTCAAAGATGTGGACTTCCTCAAGTTTGTGATTTTCGTATTATTAACATGTATTATTTCTAAATGGACAACACTACATTCAAAGATTTTTCTATTCAATTATAACACTATTTTATATAATGTCATCTGCTTGTTTTTTAGCTAAGTTATGAGCCAGTTTACAGCAGAAGCATGTATAATTGTAAGGCACTATCGCCATTAATCATGCATGTCATGTTTTACACTTGACTGCTTTAGTTTTACCTATCACTCTTACAATACAGCATTTGGTACGATGGTCTTGCTCTTATAAATTTGATTCATTATGAGTAAATGTGATGGAATTTGCAGTTATGTGAGAAAACTAAGAGGTGGGTCCATCATATGCAGGGAGAGGAAGAGAAGTATTGTCTCATGTATGATATTAGCTGCTGCGTGTCTTTTGAATACACATGTGCAAGCTGTCTCTGCAGCCAAGAGCGCTGGGGCTTCGAGGGCAGAGTGTGAGTGGGTATCAGTTATGTGACCATAGGACAGTTGCTTTTTGCCGCTCCGCTAATTGCTGTGCATTTATGTTCTAAAGCTAAAGAGTCTGGACAAGCTGCAATTCTTGACATTCGAATCATTCTGTGTAATCATACCTGTGGTCTTCATTCCTGAAAGAAGCTAGTGTTCCAAAACTTCAGAGGACATGTTATTTATTGGTTTTTATTTTTATTGAAAATATGCCCTCCAGAAGTAAGCTGTCCATAAATATTCATCGTAAGATAAACTATTGTGTACTGGCTGTTGCCTTTTTAAAATGAGTGAGATAAATGCTGCTGCCGTCTTTATGTGGCGATGCCAGTCGGGCGCGGGCATCGCTCAGGTTAGGCATGTGCGCCCCTCTAGCACCACCCCAGTGCTGTTTCCTCCCACAGTCGATGCTTTGGACCGGATGCCTCCTCCTAGAGTTTGTGCACTGAGGCCCCGATGCACAGGGTGATGATGGTAGCAGGTGGGCCCTTCTAGGAGACAGTTGAATCTGAGGTGGAGCCGTCCCTAGTAGGTGTCATGAAGTGGGCTCCAGAGGGCTGTCTTGGCCTTTTCCTCAGGTGTAGATGCAGCAGGAGGAAACACTGATGATCAGAGAGCCTGGGACACCACAGTAGTTTTCGCCATTTGATGTACAGGACTTTCTCACCTCTAGGCCTGTAACAAATCTATTTCTATTGTCAATAAGCCAGCTTGTTTATGGCATTCTGCTAGAGAATGCTCAATCTGTCACTTAGCCTGTGTCCCCTGCTAAGAGAGGGGAAGGACATACACAAAGAACGTGTCTGGAGATGACACCTCGTCCTCCTGGACTGGCCCTGTGAAGCCCTTCACCTGAATCTGCCTCACTGTGTGCTGAGAGCTCTAGTGCTGACCACAGCAGCTCTGATGGTCTTACTGCTGTGCTTCACACAGACACCAGGTCACGACGAAGGGTTTAGCCCTTACTTGTGGCTCTCAGGCCAGTGGGGATCAGTGCCATAGACAGAGGGAAAACAGCTGCTGGCTGTGGCATGGCTGGGAGCCAGTTTGGTCCTCGGAGTTCATGTGTGCATCCTCGCATTTTGCCTGAGCCTGCAGTGAAGCATCCAGTGCCTGTCTTGGTCCCAGAGACTGCTGTGCAGCTCATGCAGGAAATTGAACTGCAAGACAAAATTAGAAGAGCAAAAGGCTCCCAGAAGGATTAATAAGTAAATAAAATATTAATGACTACCTATTGTAAAAATTTAGAATGCCTAAAAAAATTTGGCATCTTGGGGGAAAGATAAATTACAAAACTTAGATCAGGAGAAGGGGGAAACAGCAATTCAGGGGAAAGTCATGAATCATCAGGAACCTTCCCACAGAGGTAATGCTGGAACCAGGGTGGTGGTTTGTGAAATTTTCTCGGGTGGTCACTCTCAGGGCTGTGAAGCTTGGTCCCGTGACTGGGGGCTAGGGAGGACCACAAAGCTGTCTGCCATGGGCTCTGCCCTGGTGTATCTAGGGGGCTGCCCAATCCTGAATCCTGGGTTTGTGCTGGCTGTAAATGATTCTGGGCAGAACTCTGGAGGTGGAGAAGGTGCACGGGTCCTGAGGCCACCTCAGGAGTCTGTCTGCACATGCTCTGTGTTTTCTTGCACGTGTAAAGTGTGTCACGTTAGGATAACGCTCTCCTATTCCTGTTAATGGGAAACTTACTGTGCTGTCAGGTAGGAGCATCCCTGTCATTCAGGATTTTTGCCTTTCATTCTAAACATTGCAAATCCAAGTTTACTTCCTTATGCGTCCCAGTAACAAAGAAATAAAGGAAGGCTTTATGGATCCAGACAGTAGCCGTTATACTCGGTACCCTTTACAGCACCAGGAGGCATTTTGCTCTGGCTTATTGTATGATGCAAGAGTGCATGAGATTGGCCATGACTTGGCTTACTGGCTCATGCTTACATATGCCTGAAGGGGTTTTTCTCCAAGCAAAAGCATGCAGACTTTCACCAGCAGTTGCAGGGCAGGATGATGGGCTTACTGCAAAATAGCTTAATCTGTCCTATCTGCATAGCCTGCCTTTGAATTTGAAGTCCTGTCTCTAGATTCCCATAATGGATCACAGTGATGAGATGTTAAACCATGCAGATCTTCAATACGCAGGAATGTGATGAGAGAAATAACTGATTCTTTCAGGAAGTCCAGGTGTGTAAGTCACATCTGCATCTGAGATGGCACCAGAGAGCCCCTGGCTGGGTTTCTCTGCAGCACTGTGCTTAGTGCAGTGAGGAGTGGTCATGTCCTAGCATTATAACAGAGTATGCTTTTCATTTGTAGCTTTGGAGACTTGAATTTAAAATCTTGATGGATGTGCCCAATAGCACTGTGAGTCACCGGCGTCTTGGTTTGACTAGGTGCAACCTGTTGACTGAGCGCGGTCTGTCAAGCAGGAAGTGAGCTGTGTCCGACTTGTCCTGGAGGCAGAGCCTCCGGAGCTTGGCGGACCTGTGTAGGGATCCCCTATCCCCATGCATCAGAGTTCGGCTGTTGGGTTGATCTACCACGATCTATAAAGGAAATTTTCTATCTAAGGAAGTGTAGCCCGCATGTGGGAGAGGCAGGCTCGCTCTCATGCTCACTCCCGTGCCATGTTAGTGCCCAGGCTGGGTGAGCGACGGGCGTCCAGCAGCTGCTGCGTGGGTGTGAATGCCTGTCTGTGCTCCTAGCTGGCTCCCCCTCTGCAGTGAAAGGATATTGTTCTCTCATTTGCCACAACAAGGATGAACCCAGGGGACACTGTGTTAAAGGAAATAAGCCAAGAACCAGAAGACAAATGCCAAATGATCTTACATGTGGAATCTTAAAAGAAATTGAAAAATAAATTTTCAAAATCAAATTGTCACATTAGAAACTAACACCTGTCAGTTTATAAACAAATGAAGTTTAGAGATGTGCTGTCCAAATGTTCTGAAGTTCTCGTGGCCAGTTCAGTGTCTTAAAACACAGAGTGGCTGTTGGCTCCTCAGATGCTGCTTACAGCCAGTCATGGTGCCTGTGAGCCAGCATTCCTTGGCTCAGGCAGGAGGATTATTAAGTTTGAGCTCAGGTTACATTTTGTCTCAAAAAAAGTGTATATATGTTGGGGGGAGTCTTTAGCCTATGACTATGATGATAGCATTTTGTATAAAGTAAAATTGCATCTTTAAAAAGCTTTGTTTATGCTGACATACACTTTTGGAAATTTTTTAGGCTACATGCAACCATTCCCCCCGCCCCAGATTTATAGTGCCCTCATGAATGAATTTTGGAGTCTGTGGCCACTACAAAAATAATTTTAGTCCTTGACTGGCAAATTAGGAAACGATAACCTACGATATAATAACTGATTCAAAATAATTCAGTGACATAAAGAATCTAGACATTATCCCTGTGAGAATTCACAGAGGGCACGTTCTGGATGGTAGGCTGCTCTGGCTTCCTCCATCTCAGAGGACAGAGGCTGCTGTGGGAGGCCCCTGCTCTGTACTAAGAGTCTGTGCAGATTACTGGACTACCAGAGGGGCCTGCACGCCTGGCTTTCTGCAACGGGCCTGGAGGGCAGCACGCCCAGCAGGACTGAGAGCTGGGTGCAGGACACCGCCAGCCGCTGGGGCTGGGAGGAGACTGAAGTCCTGTCTGGCCTTTGTCCCCGCCCCCCGGCAGCCCTGCCATTACAGAGCGTGGGGAGAATGGGATGTGATGGGGGTGGGGGTTGGGGGTGGTGGTGGTGGTGTCTCCGTCACAGGTGGGTTTTTTAATAGTTTAAACCCAAGTTAGGAGAACATTATGAGGACCTTTAACTTTCGACTTGTTACCAGTAACAGTGATAACATGGAGCTTTACTACAATCGGAAAAGTTGGGCCAGTAAACATGGAATCAGAGACTCCTCTTCAAATGCAGATTAACACCATATTGTCGCCATTTCTGTGTCCAAGTCTCCCAGCGCCTTTCATTTGCTGTCTCCATATGTGGTGATGCTGCGCCTGATGTGGCAGCCACAGTGCGCCAGGAACCAAGGCTCCCGTAAGACCAAATCCCTTCCATTTCTTCCTTAGCAGTGTGTACCGCAACCTTCAGGTATTAAAAGCTGTGACACAAAAATGTGTCCAGTTATTTTCAGGCCACGTACACCTACTTTAAATGAGACGCTGAGGGAAAATGTGGACAAGTGGGCCCTGCACTGTGTTTGATTCCCCAAAGGAGTTGGTGAGGTGTTTGCGTTAGTGATGCGTCCTGAGAAGATGAGAATTCAGGCAGCATTTGGATAGCAACTGCAGTCTTTGGTTACCCAGTTAAGAAATTGAAAGACATTTGTCAGGTATCCTTTTTCACTCCCAGCTTAAGTCCTTGAGAGACAAGAGCTGTGTAGTGTAGTACTGCTGAGGACTGTGGAGGTGAACGCCTCAGAGGGGGACTCCTGGTGGGAGCTGTCGCTTGAGGGGCTGCGCAGAGGTGAAGCGAGGCCAGTGGACCATGAGGTGGCACCTCGGAGAGTATTGCCAGACAGTGCCCCAGCACCAGGACTGGGCACAGATTTGCCCTCTTGTAGTGGGTCATGGCAGCAGAATGTGGCTATTCCGAGCACCTCTGTAGAGTCACTGCTTCTGGAAGACAGGGCATATTCTGTCCCAGGTTTTTTCTCTAACATAGGTGAACAGTTAATTTCACCATTAATTATAAGTTTTTAGTCAGCACATTAAGGCATCTGCAGTATGGCCATAAACCCAGAGGTGAAACCACGCCACAGCACGGTTTGAAGGCTTTCTTTAGTCATGTGCTCTTGAGAGGATTTACAGTGCAGGCTCTTCACGCAATCTCTTACTAAACCACCTGTGGTCGAAAGCTTCCTGGGAAGCAGCCCCGAGGCTCAGCTGCGTCTTCACGCACGGAGCCTGTTCTTTACTGGCTACAGCAATACATGGCGCCTTCTTGGGCTCACTCTGAAGCCTGCTGGGGTGATCGCTGCTGCTTGCCCAGCCCCTGAGCAGGGCTGAGGCTTCGCTTTGCCACTGGTGGGTACGCCATGGCTTGTTGCACAGGAAAATGCTCTGAGACAAATGGGGCCTGACAGACTGCAAAACTATCCCTTCCTGAGGCCGCTCTCAGTGCCGAGGTTCTCAGGACAGGCTGCCATGTGCGGGAGTCGGGGAGTCTGCGAGCCAGTGCGGCTTGCTGGAGAGAGGATGGCGAGGTGCTCCTGCAAGTCCTCTGCCTGAATGCCCTGTGCGGAGATGCGCCGGGCCATGTGCAGTCCCAGGAGGGTGAGGAGGCTCGTCGGCAGCTACCTATGCTAGGCCCCTGGGCACTGTGTGCCGGGATGCCCACTGTGGGCCTTTCTCTTCTCCGCCAAGGGGATGATAGCAGAAACCTAGGTTCTGTGCTGTTCTTGACCTCTTCTGCAGCCTCCTGACAGTTCTGATTATAGTTTCATTGTTTCTCCTGTTTTGTACTGAAAGAACTTTGCATTTCTAGGGAAGCCACTAGAGACTGTCAGGTATGCTGTGGTTTTCTGAGTACATCGGTGTGCATGGCCTGCATACAATTCAGGTGACTGAATCATGCATAGAGCATTTCAGATTCAGTCGCTGAGGGGGTCACGGCACTAGGAGCTTATTGAGAGTGTGGGAGCTCGCCACAGTGCTCTAATGCTTTCCTTTCCCAGCAAGGGCAGATAGCAAAAGGGTAGCTAGGCTGGCGAGAGGGGAAGGCCCACTTGCTGAGCCCCTTCGTGTGTCTCTGGTGACGGCGGGCCCTCGCCCTGAGCGCATCTGTATCCCATGCAGCAAGTTTGGCTCTGCGCTCCTCAGGGATGCCAAGGCCTGGCAGTGAGTCACTGCCTGCTGGGTACCAGGCCATGGGCTCCTGTGGGTGGGGTGTGGCTCCTGCCACTGCTGACTGGAGGTCTTAAAGTGATGTGACAAATCTGCAATCTACTGCAGTAATGTTCCTTTGCTTTTTTAAAAATTAAATGTCAGATTTTGCCACTTACTTAGAAAACAAGCTCCACAGCTGTGAAATATGCTTTAGGTTGTGATCTCGCAGGTCTGATTCCAGCACTTGGCAGTGCCATTCTCATGTGCCAGTCAGAAGCAGTGAAGATTTATGAGCAGTGCCCGTTTCAGTGCAAATGCTCAAGTTGATTCATAGAGCCTGTCTTTATCTTTTCCTATACCTTTCCATCAAAAAGAAAAGAAAAAAGACAGCAACAGCAACCTGTTCCTTCCAGCTGAAATGCCAGCTCTGACCCTGGCTGAGTTGATAACCTCCAGTCAGCTGCATTCCCACAGCAAGCTGGCTGTGAAGGTGATTCCTGGTCCTGCAGGAGGCCTCTAGTTGCTTCTGCCCAGGGAGAGATCCACATGTCTCTAGGAAGTATCCCCTGCTTTGCTTCAGTGTTTCCAGGAGAGATTGCTATTTTGTAGTATTCTAATTACTACAGATTTCCTCTCATGATGCTAGAATTTGTCTCCTTTCTGCTCTGTCTGTCCACTCTGTATTTTCTGACTTGGGTTCTTGCAGAATAAGCCTATTCCATTTCCTGGAGACTGCCATGGAAGGGGGTTTCCCATTCCCTGAGCCCTCCTTTCTTCTGAGCCCTTCCAGATCCCCCAGCTGCTCATCTGGGTGGAGCTCATTAAATTGCTGTCCCTTGGGGAGGACTGATGTGCTGCGGTAGAGGCTTGCGTGGTCTCCGTGAGGCATGTGTTGTCACCTTTGTGATTTCCAGGGGCTGCTGCCTGTTGCCCTGCTTTTTAGGAGGAAAGGCTTGCTCTTGGTCATGTGCTCGGCGCTTGGCCAGTGGCAGGCTCAGCAGGGGGCAGACGGGCACAAGTTGGCAAGCAGCGGAGAGGCCCTCGCCTCCCCCTCAGCAGCTGTGTGGTGTGGCCTCCAGCAGGCCAGCCACTGCCTTGGGCTGGAGGTGAGTGAACACACAGTGGGGAGTGGACCCCCGCAAAGTGCTCTGCTAGACAGGCATGTCCCCTCTAACTGTAGTGTGTGGCTCGGGTATTATTGCAGGAATTGAGGGAATTCTTAGAATTTGTAAGAATATGTCAGAGTTTCTCTGGTTGGTTGGCAGCATTCAGTGAGGGCCTGGTGAGAATTCAAGTTGCCAACTTTGTTTTTGTTTCCCAGGTCCCCTGAAAAGCAGCTTTGAAAAACAGGTGGGTCTCTGTTCCTTCCAGCTTGTGTTCCCATGGGTTTGGCCAAACCATTTTACCAGGAGGGACAGTTTAAATTATCTTTATCTTTTTTTTTTGTGGAACCGGGGATTGAACTCAGGCCCTTGCACTTGCCAGGGAAGCACTTACTCCACTGAGCCATCTCCCTGGCCCTTCTTTACCCATTTTGTATTGTTTTGTTAGATATGAGATTTCTATTTCCAAAGAAGTCACAAGAAAAGAAGAAAAAACAGAAGTCAGCTGTCTGCCCAGCAACAGTCCAGAGTCACTGGTGTCTCCTTGCCAGGATTCCCTGTGTGGGCCACAATATATTACACGCTTCTTGTAGAAAGCGGTAGAAAAGTACCCTGAGCACTCTTTTAGCTTAATCTCTCCTGGACTCTTCTGTGGGGAATTTAACTAGGCAGCGGCAACGTTGTGTGGGCTTTGGTTTTCATAGAGAGAAAATTCTGGTCAGTTTAGGTATGTTAGCTCCGATTTGTACTTTAAAAGGAAAAAATTTTCTGTTCAGTAAGTTGGCATCTGTCTTCTGTTCCCAGAAGATGACTACCTTTGCATGATGGACTCCTGGCGTGTTCTCCGTGGCAGGTGAAGTGAATAAGCTAAGGTGGCACCCACTCCTTGCGAGGTTTAGCAGTCAGATTTCTTGAGACATCCTTGGTTGTTCACATTCGTATTTTAGTCCTAAGAATCATCTTTTCCCTAAGCCCTGACAGAGTTAGCATTTCTTGCAGTGGCACACAGTTGTGCTCATACAAACCTCACTCAGTAGTAGCTGTGGAGCCCGCAAACGCCTAGGAGGCCCCCTGCTTTTCTGTCATCTGCACACTTGCGGCCTATGGCGGCGGACTTTTATTCTGTGTGAGGCTGTTGAAGGCAGAGTGTTGCGCAGCAGTTGTTGCTGAATGGTCTAAAGGAACAACTGTGCCAAACCTAGATGAAAGCGAAACAGGGGAGTGGGGCAAAGAAAGGAAAAAGAAACACGCCCCATCAATACTTTAGAATAATTGGAGTTTTCTTTTATAGGATGTTAAATCATATTTTTGTTTGTTTTTGTTACAGGGAATTGTACTTAGGACCTTGCTCTTTCTAGGCAGGTGCTGTGACTTAGCCGTACCCTTGGCCCGTGTTTTGTGTTAAAATTTGAATATTCCCAGAATATAAGAAAGATTGGCACTATCAGAATGGAGACATTTAAAAGGAAACTCCAGGCCACTTGAAGGACTTTCGAAAAAGCAGTGAAGCTCACGTTGACACGCAGTGGCTGAGTGCATGTTGCAGGATGGCAGGCCGCCTGCACTGCTGGGGAGGGGCAGCGTGAGTGGAGGCCACAGGCCTGGTCGGCACCCAGGAGGCCAGCGTGGACCACTGATAGCTGCTTAGCGCATCAAGTGAAAGGTGCCACTTTTACTTACATGCTTTCAGAGCCATCCCTTATCCTGATCTTAGCCAAATTCTTCAAGTTCTAGGAGTAAAGAAATTTCTACTTATTTAAATATGGCAGAGCTGGTGATGTTGCTCTGTGGAAACACTTTTGCCCAACGTATGTGGGGCCGTGACTTGATCTGCAGCGAACAAACAAAAAGTGTCACCTAGCTACAATCAAGCTGCATGTCCAGACAACACGTAGCACATGAGGGTCAGGGGGATGAACAGACAACAATGAGAAGTACTCGCATACCATGGCCTTCGACGTGAACCTCAAGTCAGAGGGATACTAGGACGGATTTGGAAACCGGGTTTCCTTCTGGCCTTGAAAAGTGAAATAGTAAGAAATACGGGAGTACTGTAGGGCCTTGACATCGCTCCGATGCTGCCTTTGGGGTGAGTGCTCCGTGGCCCATGCGTGGGCGCACCTGACTGCCTTTGAGCCCAGCAGCCCTGAACTATTCTGGCTAAGAGCCAAGAGAAGGCCGAGAAGGGCACCCTGAGAGTCTGCCTGTGCTCACTTCAACCCCTCTGGGCAAGCACACGCACTGGTCACGCTGGCCCCGTCCTGCTCCACTGTGACTCTCTATGTCACGTGGAGGCTGTGCTGGCCTGAGTCTGCGTGGTAGTGAGGGACACACCCTTGCTGCCTGCTGAGGGCCTGTGCTGCCCCTCTGTGAAGAGCCCACAGCTATCTTCTGTGGAGCTTTAGTCCTAGATGCCCAGCATGGCCAGGCCCAGGGCTGACCAGGGAGGGGGCACGAGGGGCTACTGTGGGCCCAGGGGTAAGGCCAGGGTACTCACTCCGCAGCACCCTGCTTGCCTGGGGATCCTCCTGCACCACTTCCCTCATGCCCCACCTTGCTTCCCGCTCACCTGCGCCTTGGGCCCCTCTTGGTCCTGCTGCTGACATGTGGTGCGGATCAAGGCTGCCCCTTGGCCTTCAGCTCTACCATCTTCAGCTCCCAAGTGACTCTACCTTCCCAGCCGGGCTTTCCAGGCCTCTCCTTTATTCTGTGAAATACCAAACACTCTATTGGTTTTTCTTCAGTTGATAGTTACACAGGGCTGACACTTCCAGAGCTTTAGCAGCTTTCTGCTTGTATTTGTTTGTCAGGATCAGATCAGGAATGAGAGATGACAGTGAACATCAGGTCAGGTGAGGGGTGCGCGGTGAGCGTCAGGTCAGGTGAGGGGTGGGCGGTGAGCGTCAGGTCAGGTGAGGGGTGGGCGGTGAGCGTCAGATCAGGTGAGGGGTGGGCAGTGAGCGTCAGGTCAGGTCAGGTGAGGGGTGCACGGTGAGCGTCAGGTCAGGTGAGGGGTGGGCGGTGAGCGTCAGGTCAGGTGAGGGGTGGGCGGTGAGCGTCAGGTCAGGTGAGGGGTTGGCGGTGAGCGTCAGGTCAGGTGAGAGGTGTTCCGTGAGCGTCAGGACAGGTGAGGGGTGCGCAGTGAGCGTCAGGTCAGGGTGAGGGGTGCACTGTGAGCGTCAGGTCAGGTGAGGGGTGCACTGTGAGCGTCAGGTCAGGTGTGGGGTGCGTGGTGAGTGTCAGTCAGGTCAGGTGAGGGGTGCGTGGTGAGCGTCAGGTCAGGTGAGGGGTGCTCAGTGACTGTCAGGTGGGGGTGTGGTCTAAGTGCCTGCCTGGTGTAGACAGTTGCTGGGGTTGGGGAGGTAGCCCTGTGGTCTAAATGCATGTCTGGTATGGGCAGTTGCTGGGGTTGGGAGACAGCTTGGCTATCTGAGTGCCTGCCTGGCAACCACAAGGGTCTGTGTTTGATCCTGGCACAACATGTTAAGCTGGCCCCCTAGATCCATGGACATGCTGTGCTGGCTGCCAGTACCAGGCATGGTGTTGCACACCTGCAATCCAAGTGCTGGAGAGGGTGATACAGGAGGATCCTATGAGTCTGAGCAGCATAGTGAGACCGTGTCTAAATAAATAAATAAATATTGGAAAATATTTTATAAAATAGAAATGTGCTGCAAATACTAGGGGATTAGGCTGAAGAGCTGCCTAAGAAGAACTGAAGGCACAGAGGATCAGGAAGAACAGGTGAAAGGAGCAGATTAAGGTGAATGTATACCAACGGCAGAGACTGAGATGCACACATTTTTGAGAGCATCGTGGCTGTACTTCCACATGACAGAGGGACATTTGTGATCGTGGGCCCATAGAATTTTCCAGAAATCTGTCATCTGGAATTTCCCTGTATGCTGCCAGGGAAATTTGTCCACATGAGACATCTCATTGGGAGAACACCCCAGGAGGTTCTGGGGAAGCCAGTAGTCATTGAGTACTGTGGAAAAAGAGCCACCCGCTCTGAAGAATCCAGGTGATGGGGACACTGCAGCTGGAAAAGCCAGGCACACTGTGGGATCTGAGCCCTGGAGATGCCACCATGCATGGGAGTTGAGAGCTGGAGGAAGAAGCTGAGCTGGAGGCATCTGACTGCAGGTTCCTGCCTCGTAAACCCTGAGCACCAAGAGGGCCTCCGCAGTAGTTCTCCAGTGTCGTCTGCTGGCAGAACTCCCTGCCTGTTGGCAAAGGGAAGGTCTTCACAGGGTCCAGATTCATTTTCATGAAACAGGTGGTACAAGAAAAATTCTGTGCTGAGAGACAAGTTAGTAACTGTACAGTGTGTCATGTCCCACATGATGTGCCAGCAGAAACTCTTACATAGTCACAGAGACTGATTGACAGTAGTGAAAGTTTGAAAGACAAGGACATGGGAAGGGATAAGGTATAAGTACTTTGAAAAAGGAGTGTGGGGCTAAGCGTGTTACTCAAAGGTGCTCCAGCACTGCATTCAGTTCCAGCAGGGAAGGAAGAGAGAGAGAGAAGATGGGTTGGGGGGGAGAGACAGAGAGAGACACAGAGATACAGAGACAGAGAGATAGAGAGACAGACGCAGAGAAAGAGAGAGACAGACAGACAACACAGAGAGAGACAGACAGAGAGAGAGAGAGAAAACCCAGACACAGAGAAAGAAAGAGACAGAGACAGAGAGAGGCAATCAGAGACAGAGTCAGACAGAGAGGTAGAGACAGATACAGAGAGACAGAGATAGAGATACAGAGAAAGACAAACAGAGACAGAGACAGAAAAACAGAGACAGACAGAGAAAGTCAGGGAGAGAGAGACACAGAGAGCAAGAGAGAGTATGATTAATACATTTATCTCAGAACTATCTGTGCATTTAATCTCTATAATCTCTCCTCTCACTGATCTCTCTGGACCTTCTGAGATTGGTGACATGTGGTCTGGGGACACAGACTTTCACAGTGAGCACACAGTCTGGCAGTGCTGCAGAAGCTCGTCCCTTGAAGCTGGAAATTGCTTTATTTCTGGTAGGCAGGCTTCGAGCTGATAAGGAAAAGTAACCAAGGGAGCAGCGTCCATGCTGCGGGTGATCTGCGTCTGCAGGCTTGCAGTTCTGTGTCATGTGGCACCTTATGAGTTCAGCATGACTTGAGCCCTGGCTCTGCCCAGAACTCTGCAGAAGCTTGGTGCATTTTATAGTGTCTCTCCCCCTCCCTCTTTTCTTTTTGGCAGTACTGGGCATTGAACTCAGGATCTTGTGCTTGCCAAGTAGGCACTTAAGTTGCTGAGCTCGCTCTCCATCCCCTACAATGCCTTTCACTTCTGACTTTTCATATGTATGATTTCTCTCAGGTCAAATTTAAATATGGTGTACAAGATCCTTGGATTGTGCTCTGGTAGAGTGGGGTCTACTTGGAGGGTCCTTCTCTCACTTTATAGTTGGCTCACTCAGAAAAGTCCCTCTGCTGCTCTGGTCTCACTTCTGTGTCCATAAAAAATAAATAGCATTAAAAGGCTTTAACTGTGGTCCTTTGGACCAAGGAGTTGTGTGCTGTCAGACCGTGCAGGCTCCAGTCTGTGCACAGCTGCTGTCTCTCATGTTTTTACTTGCCCTCTGCACATATGCATGCTTGGCTGTGTTTGTGTGTAAGTATAGAACTGGAATCCTGGCAGGATGTAGAAGAAAGCCTTAACTGCGATTATTCCAGGAAGTAGGGTTCTATGTATGACTTGCACTTCCATCTGTGTGCTTCTCCAAGGCTTCCAAATGTTACACAGCATGGATGCATCTTAATTACGATTGCAAGAAAAGTAGGACTTATTTATCAGTCCTGCTGATAAATGCCCACTTCAGTACCTTTTGGGATATATGTACTCATGTTAAAATTCATACAAAAATAAAACACTTTGGTCACCCATGGGCTTATCCTTTTTCCACATACTGTGCGATTCTCTCCACAGGACAGAACCTGCTTCCAAGCATCTACTATTTCTGAGTATCATAGTAACTCAGTTCTCTGCAGAAGACAGTCCCAGCTGCACCACCTAGATGCAGCAGCCTGGCAGGCAACTCTCCGTCCCAGGATGCAGTGCCCAGTGCCTACAATGTGGAGATGGCATAGGCTGTCTCATGGTGTCGCAGTTCAGTCCATCTTTGTTGGCTCCCAGGCTGATGCAGGATAACAGAAGGGCATGACAGCAAAGCTTCTTAGTTCACAGCAACCAGGAAGCAGAGCAGTAGAAGGAAGGCATCCACAAAACAATTTCTTCTTTCCTCCTCCTCCTCCTCTTCTTCTTCCTTCTCCTCCACCTCCTCTTCCTCCTCCTCCTTCCTTCTCCTCTTCCTCCTTTTTTGTTTTTCATTGTGTGTATTTGATACAGGGTCTCACTATGCAGCTTGTACTTGTAGTGATCCTCCTGTTTTCAGCCTCTCCAGCGCTGGGATTATAGGCATGTGCCACAATGTCCAGACTCTAGTGCTGGCTCAGCATTCCCTGAGGGTGGGGCTGGCATAGCATGCAGGCCCAGGGATCAAACCCTGGTCCCTGTGCTTGCAAAAGCAAGCACTTATTCTTCTGAGCTATCTTGCTAGCCCTTACATCCACAAAATTTCTTATGCATGTTTCAGAAATGGGATTATACTTGCTATCAGGAGTCTGAAGATTATTTGATCAGCTTATATTCTTGCCCATTCCTGCTTTAGAGATTGAGGTAGAAGACTTCCTGAGAGTTGAGGGCTTATGATGCTTGCACTGGATAAGGGTGTGCTGCACACTTTAGGCTGGCTGTGGCCCCATGAGATTGTATCATTGATTGAGATTGGAGCCTGTTTCATTTTTCATAAATATACTCTTGATATTTATGTAATGACAAAGTGAGTCTGACTAGGCATTTCTCAGGATGTATGTCCACTGTGAAGAGATGCATGACTATGACTGAGGACACCAGAACCTGTTTCTGTGGGCCTTAAGCAACCTGTAACTCTGAAGACATCTGTGAAGCTGGAGTGAGCTGGTAGGAAATATTTATTTAGTGACTAGAAATCTTTGGAATAAATCACTAAGTAAACATCTCGATGGTTGGGCATAATTGACTCTGAATTTAGAGGAAGAGAAATGTCCTGCTGACATCACTGTGCTCACACATAGCCCCTCATAGCCTCCCCCCACTGGCTCAGCCCCACTGTGTTTGTGCAGAGGGTGCTAGAGGCCTGGGTCCACTGAAGGTATTCCTCGTTCATGGGGAGATTTGGCCTGGCTGCTGCATTATGTTTCTTCCGCTTGATTATCTTGAGAGATGCCTAATCTTGCATCCAGTGTATGGGTTGTTTGCCCTAATCTGGGCTTTTTCATATCCCAGAGAACCATTTGGAGCAGAAGTGCTCCAAGGTGGGAGGCTCCCCAGACTTCATGTGTCACCAGTAGTGCCTGGCAGTGATTGGATTGGAACTGCTATTTTGGCCCACTGAGGTGGCATTCAGTAGCACTGTACTTGCAAGGTGACCAACGAGGGCGCACCTCCATCCATTTACCACACCTCCTTCCTGTTTGTCCAGTTGACTTGCCCAACATTGCCCTGACACAGGACGGAGGCAGTAGTGTGCACAGGTAGCCTGCAGCCTGCCTTGTCTCTGCTCTGCTTTTGCTGTTCAGGGCACCTCAGATCTGCCCAGCCTGAGCCCTGTCAGCGAGGGAAGGCCATCTGCCTACCCTTCCTGATTGCTGCTCTAGCTTGAGACGCCCTTCAGCACATGGCCAGCGCAGTTGCTTTTCATCCTCAGGCACGTGGTGCACTGCTGGCCCTTCTCTCTCCCAGGTTAAGATGTGTTTTTCTTTCCAGGATAAAGCGACAGAAATGCTAGTGCTGATGAAGTCCTGTTTTTCTAGAGATATCAATGCTGTCGTATCTATAGTAAGATATAGACCTTTACTGTGAGCTTTGGTTGCTGTGGGTATCCTAGAATTCATGTTTTATTCAGGAATCTGAGACAGATTTTCTGTTGAGTAGCAATGGCTTTCTTCTCTCAGAGTTCTGGTAATAAGGAAAAGCAGTCTTGATACCTCTTTCCAGGTGTTTTTCACACTTTCACACCAGTGTAGGCGCACAGGTTCTTTGCTGCCAAAGGGCCAGTCTTGGAGGATGGGCAACAATTCAGGTGATGCCCTGCAAAATCAGGGCAGTGTTCAGCGCTGGTGGAGATGGTATGACGTAGGCATTAAAAAGAGTGTGCCACGATCAGAACAAGAAGAGACAAGAGCTTATTCAGATCAGAGCACCCAGGCACAGAGACAGTGGCAGGCTTCAAAGAGGATGTGCACTGGGGGAAGGCAGAGAGCCTGCACGAGGGTGTGTTGAGCCCAGATATATCCCAGGAGCACAGCTCCATGGAGCGCATGGTGGAGGCTGGCCTGGGTGACTGTATCCTTCCAGCCAGTGAGGTAAGTCATCCTTGCAGTGGAGCTGGCGATGCCTGTGAGTGCTTGCCTGAAGTGCAGTGGAGGGTGGCCCCAAGGGAAGCCCGCGGTGCTGCTTCATGCCCACCCTCCTGGCTGCCCCCTGAGGGCACTGGTTTCCTGATGATCACAGCCAGGGTCTGTGACACAGGATCTCTTAATGGGCAGTTATCTCATCAGAGTCAGTAAGGAGCAGGTGTCCTGGTGGGGCACTCACGGAACATAGTGTCATCCTGTCACCTTAGTGTGTGGTCAGGTAGAGGCAAGTGTCAGGCCCTGCCACACTTAGGGCAGCTATCAAACAGGAGGTATAGATGGGAGCAAGGCGTGATTTCTGGTCTTTTGTTGAAGACCTACTGTGTGTGGCTATGGACATAGCATTTCTTTTTGTGACAAGTGACTCAGCTGTTATTATCCTTGTCCTGTAGACAAGGACGGTGAAATCAAGGTCAGTTAGAACTGATATGATTTAGTATCTAGTGAGACACACTTCAGAGAGTGTGTGCGGTGTGTGTGTGCACACTCACATGTATGTGTGTAGGGGAAGTTGGAAGATACCAGAAAAGCTAGCAGAAGGAGGGGAAGCTGGAAAGACAGGTGTGGCTGGCTTGGAAAGCATCTGCATGTCACAGGGTGGCTTTGTTCTGCAGCCCGTGGAGAAGGTACAGTGTGAGGGACTGAGCATGCTCCTGGTGTGTCCACAGTGGCAGTTCCCGCAACACCTCCTGGCTTTTGTTCAGAGTTGCAGTAGAAGAAGGTATTTGCAAATACCAGTGGGCAAGTTTGAAGTGGTCAGCTTCACGTGGGTGTGAATGTGATTTTTGCTGAATGTTTGGAACCGGCCTACCTGTTGATTATTCCCTCTCATCTTTAGAATATGTAAACATTATTTTTGCAGAAATGTTTTCCTTTATCAAGAAAAACATTTCACAGTATTACATGGTAGGTTTGCTCCAGTTTTAAAGCCTGTTGAAACTTTTAAAACAGTGATTTTTACTTGGAGGTGGTCAGATGTGCAGGTCTGTCTTGCTGGAGCTGTGCCGTCATTTCTCAGGGAAACAAACAGAAAGTGGTTTACTTTGTGGCTTGGCACCAAGGACAGCACCTGCCTCGCTATGGGCTCTGCACAGTGGTGCAGAGAGTGAATTACAGGTGTCCAGGCCTAGTGCAGAGGTGGAGGCAGACCTGGGGAGCAGGCATGCTGGGAAGCCAGCAGGTCTCTCTCCATGGTGTCCTGAGGGAGGGAGTGTGTCCTGCCACTGCAATCATTTGTCAGTCCTGAATGAGTGAAATAATAGACACAGAGGGTGACTATAAAGGTGTTCAGTCAGGTGGCTCTTAACAAGTTTATTTGAAGCAAAGTGATAGAGAAAGGTGAGCTTTCCTGTTCAGAGGAATTCCAAGTCATGTTTCTGAGGCAGAACTGAATATGCTTTGCAAGTTCCAGGTTGGTTTCCTGTGAGGGAATGCTTGAGCCCTGAAGGACAAGTCTTCTGTCAGCCAGTGCGGCTGTGAGGGATTGCAGTGCAGCAGAGCACAAAGACAGAGGTCCTGGCACAGGCAGCTGTCACCAGGTGCTCACACACTCATCTGCTGTCTGCACACACCTGCAACAAGGAAGCAAATCCCAGAGTGCAGCTCCCAGTGTTTCCTCACGTACCAAGCCCCTGTGTGGGTCTGAAGATTTATTTTTGCTTTTGAGGACATCTTCAGTCTTGAGCTGCTGGCCTCGCCCCAGGGATGCTCCAGTTTGCTGCACTCCATTTTTCTGTCCCCGCTTTCAGCAGCAGTGCTGCACTGGTCGCTTGGATCTCATCCATCCCAGAATGTTAGCAGGGTGAGCCCGCCTCGTGGATGTCCTCATCCAGTCCTCGGGGCAGGCAGAGAACTGCTGCCCCCACCCCTCAATCAGATGTCTGAGAACTGGGGATGCTAATGCGTTTATGAATGGACCTCCACAGGAGGAATTCAGTTTGCAGTCTCGAGGCCATCCTGGATTATATGTGGGCCCTAAATCCAGTGACAGACATGCTTATAACAGAGGCAGAGGGAGAGTTAGGCAGACAAGAGAGGAGAGCATGGCGGAGCATAAAGAGATGCTGCTACAAGTCCAGCTAGTAGCCACCGCGGCTGGGGAGTCCAAGAAAAAGTGTGCTCTCAGGCCTTGGGAGAGAGCATGGTCCTGCTGATGCCAGGCTTGAGAGCCACGAGTGTCTGTCTCATGGAACTGCGAGTGACATCACTGCTAGGCACTGACTTCATGCTGCTTTGTCCTGGCTGCTGTGGGAAGCTAAGATACCTTCTTGTGGATGCATGGAAAACTAGAGGGTCAGATGACCTTCTCCAATGTAACATCTGCCTAATAGTTCCCAAGCGGCCCGCCAGCCCAGACACTGTAGCTTGCTGAAGTTCTGCACCTGCCATGGTCATCCTCCTCTCCATCTCTCCAGAGCTGGTCAGAGCAGTGGGCAGTGTCAGCAAGGCCGCGCCTGGACATGAGCTGAGAGCCTCCCTGGAGAGAGGTCCCTAGAAGATGCCCTTATCCCCAGCATCCTCAGCCAGACCCTGGGTTGCTGCTGTGTTTGGGGCTGGTTTCCTCTGATGTGAGTTTCTACTTGCACTGGCCTCTGTTTCATAAGCCCTTCATTCTCTTGCCAATTAGGACAAAAGGCACACATGACCCAAGGTCTCCTGGAGCCACACTCTGTGGCTTTTTAGGGTCCTTCCACCCTGTGTGTTTTCCAGAGCAGTTGGGTTTTCATTCTCCCATGATTTTTTTCTGTTCTGTCCTAGTGTTTTCCAGGGCACATTGTCTTTTGAGATGCCAAGACAAATGGGGACTAATTTGCAACTGCCCCAAGTCATTTAATTGATTGCTCCCTGTGCTGACCTTTGTGGGAAGGAGGCAACCGCAGGAAATAAGCATCCCTTCAGGCCCTCTGCAACACACCCTTGCTATCACCCTGTCCTTTTCCAGGATGTGTTGAGGAAATTGGGTAAAAATTGAAGAAGCCGCATTCTGTGATGGCAAGTGACCTGCCGGGCTCAGTGATGACCACCTGAGCTCCCGTTTTCAGCTATGTGTCACTTCAGAAACCAAAACAAGGGCTTTTTCTGTCTTTTCTTACATACGGTTTCAGGCTGAGTCTGGCAAGGACCAAACAGAAAGATGGTTTTCAGCACAGGCTGGTGGGGCCAGCAGTTCTAGAGTCTTAGGGCCTGCAGACCCTGTGGGAGGTCACCAGAATGACCCGGTGCACCTGCATCTGCACAGACTGGCAAGGGCTCTTCCCTCAGTGCCGCAGTGGGGTCATATCTCGGGCTGAGATGTGGGACGCTTTTGTATTTCCCCGAGAAACTCTGTGGTGCCGAGCACACACCCCATGGCTTTCCTTGTGTCCTCATCAGTTTAAGTGCCTGCCTGTCAGGGCCATGTTCTGGATGTTTTTCTCTGGTGTGCTACAGCTTTGGCCTACACTGTCCCTCACAGAGGAGGCCTGTGGCATTATGGGAGATGGGAGAGCCTGTAAGGGGTTGCCTAGCACATGGTTTGGGGTCTGAGGTGAGTATCCTTGCTGGAAAGGGCCCAGGAATCCTTGTCTCTTCTGCTCAGTCTTTCACATTGCTGTGGTAAGGAGAGTGGCTTAGCCACTTGCTGCCACCATAATGTGTTGTGTGACCACAGTCCCCAAAGCAGCAGAGACAGTCATGCATGGACACCTCATTAATCTCTCTTTCTCTCTCTCTCTCTGTTGGCAGAACCAGGGATTGAACTCAGGACCTTGCACTTTCCTGGGAAGCACTTATTCTACTGAGTTATCTCCCCGGTCCCATAAGCTTTGCTCTTTAGGAGGTGGTGACCTCAGCTTCTTGGGGGTACATTTTGTTACAGCAGTGGAAAGCTAACTAACACTGCTGTTTCCAGATGAGATTAACACTTGACTCCATAGGCTAAGTGAAGCCCTTGTTCTCTTTCCATGTGGATGGGTCTCACTCGGCTAGAGCAGAATGCTCCGAAACCTTCCCTCAGGAAAGTTTGGCTGTCATGGCTGGGCTGACCAAGCTCTGGACAAGCTGCTGTGGCGAAAGGTGTAGAACTGGCTATCATGCCATTTCATGGGCCCTTAAGAGACAGGCATCAAGCTCTGCTTCTCAGCAATGAAGCACAACCTTAGGCCTTGCTACTCCTCGACATTATTACAAAGAACAAACACTGCTACTATCTTGCTAAACAGAGGTAACTTGAATGTGTAGCTGCAACAGCCCAAGAAGTGGTTCATGCCAGCCTCAGACAAGGCAGTCCAGAGACTTTAGCGGCCAGGGAGGGTGACATAGAGCCCATCTCCTGACGTCTCAGGATATTTTTTTCTTGCTCCTGTTCCTGGGAACAACTTATTCTCTGCAGATAGTTCCTGGCTGACACCAAAAGGGGAGCTTTTGAGGGGCTTGCTTGAGGCTAAGTATCAACTCCAAGGATCAGAAGAAATGCCAGGTGGGGTGTCAGCAGTTCAGAGGAGTCAAGTCATTCTGGAAAAAAATCAGCCTTCCAGGAATATAGGATGTTTTCTCACGCTGTCCCAAAGCTTCCAGCCCCCTGGGGGCCTACATGCTGCACATGTAACCTGGGAAAACATTACTGTTTCTTTTTTGGGGAAATGCTAAACTCTTAACTTCTTCATAAAGCATAATAAATTATTGTAAACTATAGTCACCTTTCCGCACTACTGTAATAGTGTCTTGGATGCTGTGCACCAGCCTCTCATCACTTCCCTTCCCCTCCTAGTCTCTGGGTGCCTTATTCTGTCCCCCACTTCTCTGGAATCAAGCTTTTTCCTCCTCCACATATGGGTGGGATGGTGTGGTTCCAAGGCTATTTACCATACTTTCCTCTGTTGCCATCTATGCTGACACAGATGACAGGACGTATTTCTTTTTTATGCTGAATAACATTCCATTGTGTGTCTATATGCATTTTCTCCATCTGTTCATTTAAAATGAGAGAATTTTAGAGTTAAAAGGATATCTTAATTGGTTGCTTTAATGCAGTGGCCGTAATTACATTCCCTCTCATGTCCATATCCACGCAGGATGACTTTTCAGTTTCTCCCATTGGAGAACAGCATTCCTTTCCCCTTCCATCTCATTATGCCTGGCTTTTGTGGCCAGCAGGAAGAGGTGGTAGGTACTAGTGTCAAGCCTGGCAGACAGGAGGCTCATGATTGCTGTTTGTTTGCTTGGAACCCTGCTTCACTGTCATCGGGGCCAGACTGCAGGCTGCTAGAGGAGTGTGTTAACACATTGCATGCCGAGGGCTGCCCAGTGGGCTGGTGGCACAGAGCCATGAGCTCAGCCCACACTGGCCGGGTCTGGCTCCTGGCAGCATGACCACCCGCGGACTTACAGATCCAGGAGCAATAGTAAGTCAGGCTTCTGAGCATTGATTCGCCAGGCCTAGCAGATGCAGGTACTCTTCCAAGGAGTATGTGCTGGCAGTCAGGAGATAGGCCCAAAAGTGAACAGGATGTGAGCAGACTGGGATGTACCAGGGCCTGTCTGTTGTGGTGGGAGGTTGGAGGCTTGTCCTGACTGGTCAGGCTGCTTCATAACATTCTGGTAGAATTGGTGGTTTCCTTGATTGTAGCCATTTAGTAAAAAATCCACTTGGGCCTGGGGTTGTGGCTTACTTGTAGAACCCTTGGCCAGTGTGCACAAGGCTGTGGATTGAGTCCTCAGTATTGCCAAATAAAATTCATTTTAAATGAACTGTGTAGTTATAATTTATTCCAATGTGCCAGTCAGGAAGATATGTATTGGTCCAGAACTATACTCAGTAGTATTTTGGCCACCACAACTCGCCCGGCGAGAGGACCTGAAGAGGCTGCTCCCAAGTGGCGGCAGCACCCAGAGAGTGTCCATTCATCATACAAAAGCCTTCCACTCCGTGGGCTGAGCAGGAGGAAGCTGGCATGCACTGGGGGTTGGGCAGTGCAGAGCCTCCTCGCCATCCGGTCCTGGTCCCAGCAGAAATACTTTCCAGGGCCAGTGTCTGACTGAGCCCATCTACTGCAGCCCTGACCTGCATTACCAGGGGGGCATTATAGCTTCACTCCACAGAGTGAAATAGATTTCTAATACTAAAGAAGGCCCTTGGATGTATATTTTCCGGCGTGGCAGACCTCTCCCATGGTCCCTAACTGGGTGCACCCCACTGAATCACATTCTAGTGCTCAGTGAGAGTGCTCTTGGAGAGCCACGGAGTGCTGGCATTGCAGGCTTCATAGGAGCACGTTCTGGTGTGCGTCAGTGGTTACGCAAGGTGGGCAGGCCACCACGTTTCACACAGATGCCCACAGTCCTCATGAGAAACTCAGCTCTGTCTTCCTGATTGTGAAAATCCTGTGTTCCAGGGTAATAGGTGCGGAACACTGGGAAAATAAACCAGGGCATTTGAGTTCTGACCTAAGAGCCTGCTAACTTTTCAGGAGCCCTGGGGATGTTATCCTGCTTCTAGCCATAGGAGACCAAGTTCTAGGTCTAATTATAAAAGAAAAGGTCAGAACTCTTTCAGCGTCTAACCTATCATGCATATGAGGAATAGTATTTAGACTCCTGTGGTATTCATCAGCATTCATGAGCAAGCATCCAAAATAGCAAAGCAAAAATCTGTGGGCAAAGTTTCAGATCACAGATGTTTTAAAAGGAACCTAATCAGTGCCCTACATTAAATAGAGCTGATTCAAGGTCCCTGTGCAGGGCAGAAGAGCCCCTCCCGTGGGGCCCCAAGTGAAGAAGAGTGTCCCAGGGAGCCTACGTCTAGGTGGGCAGGGTCATTACATTGTGGGCAGAAGTGGACTTACGTGGATTGGGTAAGGAAAGGGACACGTGGCCCAGATGATGAGAAATGACCCTCAGGGGCCGCACGATGCCTTCTCGGACTCCCTGAGGCAAAAGCTCCAGTGCACCTGGGCTTGGGGGACAAGTCTCGCTTCCCATCTGCTGTGTCTTGTGGGCTGTGCTCTATAGTTTGTGAGTCTGTGCGCTCCCTGCACCTCCTGGTCCTCCTCCGGTGAGGTTCTTGGTGCCATAGGTGTTCTCTGTTCATCATTTTTCATGCTATGCAAAGTGTGTGTGTGTGTGTGTGTGTGTGTGTGTGTGTGTGTGTGTGTTATAATGTACTACAGGCTTTATAATTATAATAATTTGTAGCAGCATGTAAGGCCAAAGCAGCCTAAGTCATCTGAAATTCATTTTTTTAGGGAAATTTATGAGTTTTATTATATTGAATGTGTACTTAATAGCAAAATGAAAGTCAATAAAATAAAATGTTAATTTTTAACATGTAATGAGTGTGTAGAATAAGCATCAACATTTTCAACATCAGCTGTTTACTTGTAAGATCTAAAAAACAGACAGATGCAAATTCCCCTATGAGCCACAATGAAAACACAAACACAGCCCCACTGCAGAAACAATCTTCTCTGCAGTTATCGCACCGAAGGCAGGCTTCACACCAACAGCAGCGAGTCCCTCACACGGACAGTGCTCGCACAGATGGTGCATGTACGCAGCTTTCCTTTCCTGCTTGGCAGGCCGTGCTTGTCACCTGTCCTGACTGCCTCTTCTGTGAGGGACCATTGTACTGCCCAGTGTCCGCTTAGAAGGAAAATGAGTATCAATACAATAAAACATCAAATATACATATGGAGTGTTTAGAGTAGACATCAACGTTTTCTGCATCAGTGGTTGACTTATTAAATCTAACAGCAGAAATAAACTCTTATGTGAACTATAATGAAAATAGAAATAAAAGTCAGCAACCAAAATAATCTTTACATCAATTATCAGACCAAAGGCAGGTTTCTTAGGAGGTTCTTGTGATGTTTCGCTTCTCTGTTCACCAGTCTGCAAAGGAATTATTTGGGTCGATACATTCTGTTCTTCCTCTGTTATAATCAATCACTTGTCAATTCCAGTCCCAATCTTCTAAGAAAAATTCTCTGTGACATTTTGTGATTGTTATTTTAGTTGAACTACTGAAGTCTTTATGCCTGCCATGTTTATAACCAAGTAAAACACAACCACTGGCCAGGCTTCGTGTTTCCAGGGACATCATAGTTATTGCATAAATTGTCAACAACATCTATTCCATCCTTCATTTTTTTGTGAAATGTGGCCATTTCTAGCATCATTTGTGTTGAGGATTCACTGTCAATCTTGGTCTTGAGACAGGGTCTCACTCTGTAGCCCAGGCTGACCTTAAACTTATAGGACTTGCCTGCCTCAACCTCCCAAGTCCTGGGATTACAGATGTATGCCACATGCCAGGCCTCCCTGTCTTATTGATGTAATGTTGACAGTATCAATACTACTTTGTTTTTCTTTGCAAAGAAAGGCCACACAGGAGGCCAGTATTTTGCTTATCTGAAACCCAAAGTTTGTATTATACATTTTGCTATTACGAACTTGCAACATTTTTTAGTAATCCTGACTTTGTAAATACTTCCTGTGCTGACCAGCTGGGTTCTTTCTGCAAATGTAACATCAGTGGGTGACTAGTGAACCAGTATTGAATGTGGCATTTGGGTTACTGCTTGAGCTAGAGGTAGCAGTCCGTTCACAAAGTCATATGGTTTATTACTGCACAAAGAAGGCCCTGGTGGCTGAGTTCTGGGATAAATCTCTAAATTCAAGGTGTAGAATGTGTTCACACCTACCAGGCATGTGTTGTACACCCTGCGTGAAAGGCTACCTGGCTTCTATTGCCGAATGCTCCCGTGATCACACAGTGATTGAGCTCAGTTGTCGTGCACTCCAACAGTGCCTCAGTTGCCTCAAGTTGCAAGCAAAGCCTTCCACAGATGAGCAGATAGCAGCCAGATTGCCCAGTGGGCCTTTTTGTCTTCATGACATAGGCCATTTTGAAGAAAACCAAATGTCTTATATATTACTATTCTAAAAATCTCAATCCCACATCTGTCACTTCTCCAAAAAATCCTTTAGATTCTGATGATTAGAATGATAAAGTCCTGTTGTAGAGGTGTTTAGCTCAGACAATGAAGTATCATAAATACATGTTTGAGCATTAGTAGGGATGTATATTGGATGTTTTCTCGTGTTTCTCTATTGCATATTTCATATCTTGCAGCATATAGTCTGTTACAAACAATTTCCAACATGGAGTCGCAGTGTGGGCCTTCTAAGAGCTCTGCCCACTAGAAAAAGCCTAACAGCGTTTACTGGCCTAGCCCCAACACTGGACCACTCAGGTGTGTGTGACCATTGTGTGGCATTCTGGTTCATCAGATATTTTCATGACTGTCTTCTTCCTTGTCCGAATCAAGGCTTCCTTCTGTGCATCTCTGCCGTATCGCATATCTGTCCAGTGTGCATGTACTGCTGACCTCTCTGGCTTACACGATCCAAGTTAGCATCAGTTGTTTGGTGCCTCCCTTGAACCTCCTCTCAGCATTGTACAGTGATGGGCAGCATTGTGCTGAATTGGGCTCATTCAGATCTGGCTGTACTTGGTGGAAGAGGGGAAAGGAGCACTGTGTGGAGAGCAGGGTGGTGAGCGCTGCGGAGCCAGGACTGCTGAACCTCAGGGCTTCTTGCAGTTCAGTGTAGTCCTTGCTGTGCGTGGTACTAGAGTCTCACCAGCTCCATCTAACTCAAATACTTACTTTTCTCGGCCCTCATTTTATCAGTGTCAGCAACAACGTACCGTCCCGTGAGTGAGCACTGGATGAGCAGCCCTCACATCTCCGTACTGTGCTCACCTGCGCCAACCCCTGCCAGAAGACAGACTCCTGGGTGTAATGTCCTGGGACTGGAGCACTCCCGCAGTCTCAGGACTAGCACGACCGCTGGCACCCCAGTAACAGCTGGAGTAGGACATGCCAAATGAAGCAGTCACTATATGTGTTTTTGCTGGCCCCTTAGCAAGCTTGGAGACAAGGCAGAAAGCGCGGAGGACAGATGTGTTACTAGAACATATCAGCACACGAGCAGACCAACCTCCACTGAACAGTTGCTAAGTTCATTTTCTCCTCAATTTATTCAGAAGGGAAGCCTCATAAGCTACAATATTTTAGTTGTCTGAGCTCAGAGGATGCCAAAATTTGATTACCGAAAAATAAGAGCCATAGGCTGTTTTCATCAAATTCTGCTTACTTCCAAGTACATGTGTAGATGGAGCACTGAACATGCATGCTCTCATGGGCGCTGAATCTGAAGATGGGTTACTCTCTGTAGGGTATGGCAGGTTCCACATGTGTATCCTATGTGTATGTGCTCTCAGGGTCTACGAGCAGAAGCCAGTATTTGCTTTCTGCACTTTTCATAATATCTGTCACCAGATTTTAAATAATATCATTTATGTAAAACATTAGGGATAAGGAGCAGTTTGGATTCCACGCTTTCTGGGTTTTTGAATATTTGTACAAACATAATCTGACATCCTAGTGACATACCTTTGTGATGGGACCCAAGCCAGTACATGCTATTCATCTGTGTATTACACATTTTGTGCCCTATGTGCACAGTGGGAAGGCAGTTTTACACCTTTACACATTTGAAACAGTTGTGTTGCTTTTTTGCAGGGTGGGGGATGGCTCAGCCTACCCTGGGGGCAGGGCTTGGGTGGCATGTGGTACCAGGGATTGAACCATGGTCCCTGCATACACTGCTAAGCTATCCTGCCAACCCCATGTGTTCCATTTGATGATGTGTAACTTTCCTCTTGTATCATCCTCTGCATTACATATTTGTGATTTGGGGATTAGAAATGCGTAAACTGCACTAATGCCTTGTGCATTATGTGCTTGCAGCCCCGTGTGGGAATATGAATTTTGTTTCCTGTCTGGGCTGTGGGTGTAATGAAGAGGCTGCCCCTCAACCATGGATCCCGGCAGGACCACATTTTACCCTACCCAGTCACTGTTGGGCCTCAGCCACATCCTCCCATTGCTTCTTCAACTAGAGACTGTCCTGAGAAACTTACCTTACCAAAGACTCTTGTTCTCCATGTTCAAACTCAAATGTTGTCATGTCCTTGGCCCTCTTTAGATTGTCCTCCATGTTTTTAAGTTCTCAGGGGCCACTATGCCTTTCTTAGACCTTTGGTTGTAACTGGGCTGGTTTGGGTCTACAAAACCTTATATCGCCTTTTTAATATGAGGTTAATGGATCTGCCTGATTGTACTGATTTGATGTAGAACACCCTCTAGCAGGGATGAACCTGCTACTTTTAACTAGTATGTTATTGATTGTATTCTCCATTATTCAGCAAAAATCAGGCAGAAATAAACATATTTTCACATTCACTCTTAACACAGGTATCGGCAGGCAACATGCCTAGGGGTGTGCCTGCCGCATTTGTAGAGTTACTGCAAACTCAGTTGAAGATACTGAAAAGCTGTGTCTCCAGTTGCTCCTTTATAGGCACAGTTATTGTTCTCCTACTTCTTTAACAACCTTAAGGAAAGAACTCCAAATGATGTGGGGTGCCCTGACAGTACAGCGATTCCACAAGTCAGTGCATTCATCCCACCCTGCTCCCTCCTGAGAAGTGGCAGAGCAGCATGCAGGCTCAGGTTACGTGGCTTCCAGGTTAGCTCCATCAGATCGTGAGCTGGAGTATAATCTTTTGTCTCTATCTCCCTTTCACTTGAAAATAAAAAATAATAGTATATCACTTCATACATTTTCTGATAACTAAAATTTGCTCATATATGCAGATCTCACAGCACAGTGCTTGGCGTGTGACAGACAGACATGCTCAGTGTTGAACCAGTTCCGATCTTCATCAAGCGGCCCTCACAATCCCAAGGGCAGGGTTCCTGACACCTGCCCTGCCTGTGTGTCACAAGGGAAGGGCCAGTGGCAATCTGGCAGGCTGCAAGGCTTGGTCTTGCTTCCTTGTTACTCTTTTGGCAGCTGGGACCCAGAGATCCTGAGGGCATGCACAAAGCATTATGGAGAACCCTGAGACTTCGCATGGGCACTGTTGGAGTCTCAAGATTTCACAGCACCAGCTACCCTCTTAGAAAGCAAACTGCTCTCATATTTGCAAGTTTAGTCTGGACAGCAGCGTTTACCAGACTTAACCAGGGGAAATGGTGGGTTGTGCTCTGCTCTGTTGGGGTGAGGCCACATGAATGGAGCCACCTTCTTTCTAAGATAAATCGGGCTCTGTGGGAGAAGTGCTGAGTCAGTTGGGGCTCAGAAACTCTAAGTGGGTAAAGGTCATTTTGCAGTGCTGAGAGCCTTCTTATCACGATGCAGTTGAGCCTGAATTCATTCATCATGCTGGGTTTAATTCTGTACTCAAAAGGTAACTTTAAAGCCTAGCAGGAAGATACAACTCAGCAGGTGTAAATGCTTGCCTGGCAAATGCGAAGTCCTGAGTTCGATCCCTGGCATTTAAAGAAAAAGTGCAGCATGAAGGTTTTTTTCCTGGTCACAAGAATAGCAGATGTTTATTTTTTTTTATCTTAAAAATACAGAGAAGACTCTTGGACATTATTATTTCATGTCAACACATGGAGCCACAGTGCAAGTTGTAGCTTCTGCACAAAACACATCACCAGTATCTTTGAGAACATCTTCAGCACCCTTTTCTTTCTCTTTTTCACAGCTGTACCTGAGCGCTTCGGCCTCTGTATGACCCCAGTGTATTCTCCGTCCTCTGAATGCAGGGGACACAGCAAGTTAGCGATGCCGGGCTGTCTGCCTCAGCAATATCTGTCGTCAGTTTTTGAAAAACTGGCATTTCAGTTCTGCGGAGGCATGGGCTTTGTCAGATTTCTAGTGTTGAGAAGTGGCACCATGAGAGTAAAATTCTGTGCCTTACCTCGGGTCATGGGCTGAAGTCAGCAGACAGGTACACTCAGGTGTTCTGTAAGGTCACCTGTGGACTGTGTGCTTAAGGTACATGGGAAGCATAAGTGACATTCCATTTAAATATGGGACCCATCCCCAGGACACCTCGTCATGTATATGCAAGCTTTGTGGAATCTGAACCACTTCTCATCCCGAGCGTCTCATGTACTTGATACCTGCACACAATGCGTGTTTGCGTGCGCGCACACACACACACACACACACACACGTGTACCCTCACGTACATATATTCTTTAGTGACTGGGGCGAGTTGTAGTGACAAATCTAGAGCCAAATCACACCCATACCTCAGCCTCAATGTTCGTGCACATAATATCTACTGGAAGTGATTCTAAGTGTTCGTGGCGTGCTCCAGCACGGCGGCACCCCCCATTGGGTAGCTTTCCTTCTGGAAGCTCGTATGATGTCGCTCACAGCTTAAGAATTTGTGGAGCCTTTCCCCAGTTTGCATTACTGTGATGTGGCCCCTGTTTTTCTAGCAGAGAGCTGTGCCTGTGCAAGAGGATGGGAGACAAGGACCAACTAATCTGCCTCTCCTCCTCACAGGATTTAGGGTTCCTCTCAGGCCTGTGGGCCTCATGGAACAGATGTTTGGGGATTTCCTCTCTCCCCAGTGCTTGCCCGAGAGGAGAGACTACAGAAACCTGCCTTTGCCTCCTCCTTCTGCCACCAGGGTGTGGGCTGGTGAGGACACACTTTCCTCCTGGCTCAGTGTGTTCTGCCATCTTCATTTGTACCAGCCCGGTTTGCAGACATGGCTGCCTGCTGCCTTCTCTGCACTCTGCGACAGAGTTCCTCCTGGGCTTCAGTGTTTCCCACTGGGTCTGCACTGCCATCCCAGGTGCCCGCGATGGTGCTTCAGTTTCCAGCAGTGCAGGTTGACCTGGATTATCACATCTGATAAGCAGCCACCATATGGTCAACCTGGCAGGCTGTGGATTCTCTCATACAAAAATGCTTTAGTTCATTGCATCTGCTTCCAGCAGCATATAGACAGGCAGCTCCTGCTAGATTATGACAAATCATTGTTCTTGGAGTTAGCAGTAAACACCATCCTGTAAAGCCATGTCTGGTTCCCATGCGTTTTCCCCTCATGCTTGTCATTTGGTTGCTCACATTTTCATTGAGCACCATGGGGTAGAGGCTCCAGGCGCAGCATTGCCTGCAGCAGTACCTAGCCTGCTAAGGAGGTGGGATGTGCCTACAAGCATCTGTTGAACTGGTGATGGTGTGACGGCTTACCGTGGTGTGCCCACTTAAGCCGATGTGGGCGCAGAGCATGGGCTGCAGGTCTGGGGGCTCTAGACAGACAAAGGTCCCCAGACAAGATGTCACATTAGACTGGCATGTATACCTTCCAATCATCAGGAGCTGGCAAATCCCTGTGAGAGGTGAGCATCTCTTTATAATTGTGCTTCTAAATTATGGAGCCACTGTAACGGTTGATGCACTGGGTTAGCATAAGAAGGTTAGAAAATTTAACTAAGCCACATAGGGAGCCAGGGTCATTGCTTTGTAAGCATCCTCATCCTGTGCAAGAGGGCATGAGTGCCACACCCACCCCCTGGGAGGATCCTGCATGCAACATAAGGGAGCTGAAGAGGCTTCCCTTCTTTTACTCTTGTCTTCTGCCACCATGAACTGTTGCCCTCTGCCCATACCAGCTGATTGTGAGACTGAAACCTATACCTGCTATGAACTAAGTAAACCTTTCCCTCCTCAATTTCGAGTGTTGGGTATTTTATCTCAGCAACCAGAGAAAACTAACAAGACAACCACTTTCTCACCTAGTCAGCACATTTGAATGCGTATTAGGCACTGTCCACGTTTTGGTATTTGTTTTTGACTTTGTGTCACTCTGTGTCTGTCTGGATTAGAACAAATAATCTTTATGCTAGTGTGTATTTTTGTGTAAAGCTGCAGGCTCCACCCACCTGTTGGCACCTAAGAATGGAAATGCAGGAGCAAACCCTTTGGGAAGGCCAGGATGGGTGAGAGTGAGTTAGCACAAAGAATGGAGTGAGGAGATGCTGCCTGAGGAAGGCGAGTGAGCCTGGGCTAGGAAGGCGAGTGACGCGCCTGCGCCGGGAAGGCGAGTGAGCCTGCGCTAGGAAGGTGTGTGAGTCTGGGCTGCCCTGGCTCTTTTGGAAAGCTGTTCTGCAGGGTCCCCTGCGTCTCTCACTTCTTCACTTTGCTTTTAACCCTAAGCATTTCTTTCCAGCTGCCTGTATGTATCCGTCTCTCGCTTGACTTCTTTTATTTTAAAGAAAAGAAAACAATAAAAAACAGTGGTATAAAATTTCAAAACAAGATTGTAGGAGAGTAACAATTGTTTTCATACTGCTTATTATTCTTAAAGCAATTGCTTGTAGTATAAGATATAACATGAAAAATTGATCGAGCATTACAAGCATAAACCTTTATTTTCAATTAACTAATAGCAATTAGTATAACTACTTGTGTGCATAATATTTGTATTTATATGTGAAACTTTCATATATGCATCAAGTTTCATACATATATAGATGCATACATATACACATATGCGTATATGTAGGAATTTTCATATATATATGCACACACACACATTTTTCTTTTTCTCTTTTACATTTTTAAAGAAAGTAAAAAATGGTAAAAGACAGGATACAGAATTTCACTAAACAAAACAATAAGAATTCAACCATGGCTGTTACATTGCCTTCAGATTAGTTGTGTAGGCAACTCGCTCAGCTCCTCTTCTGTCCCTCTCTTAGAAGAAACTTTCTTTCCCTCATTAAATATATTCTGTAAAAATTAATGTTTAGAATACCAGAAATAAGCATGCAAAATTATTAAAGAAAAGTTGAGAAATTAAAAAGAGAAGAAAACAATTTAAGCACTAACTGACCCTTTGAATAGACCAGTAGAAATTAGCAGTACAGTTGCTCCCTCCTTCTTTTCTCCTTTTCCCCATTCCTTCTTTCAAGCCTCCATTGTGAATAAGAGGTAAGTCCTCTGAGTTTTCTGTTCACCTCACAGCGGGAGTTCTTACCGGGCTCCCAGCCCCACCCTGCTCTGCACCCCTTTGAGCCCACAAGCTGTGGCCCTGAGTAATGCATTGTATTGTTGCAGATGGCGTGTGTGTGTGCGTGTGTGTGTGTGTGT